>JACXGI010001186.1:0-17677 GCA_016801175.1 Esox masquinongy | reverse complement strand
ATAGAAGAGGTTTTCTTCTGATGACTCTTCCATGAAGACCATATTTATACAAGTATCTCTTTATAGTGGAATGGTGTACCACAACTCCAGTGTCTGCCAGGTCTTTCTGGATGGATCGTGCAGTCAAACGTGGGTTTTGACTTGCTTTTCTCACAATCCTGCAAGCTGTTCTGTCTGATATTTTTCTTGATCTTCCAGATCTTGCTTTAACTTCCACTGTTCCTGATGACTGCCATTTCTTAATTACATTCCGACCAGAGGATATTGGCATCTGAAAACGCTTTGCTATCTTCTTATAGGCTTCTCCTGCTTTGTGAGCGTCAACTATTTTCAGTTTCAGTTTTCTAGACAACTGCTTAGAAGAACCCCTGGTGCTGATTGTTGGGGCAAGGTCAGATGAGTCTGGGCATTTAAAACCTTTGAGATTGACATCACCTGGTCTTTCCAGACGATGATTGAGAACAATCCATGGCACTGTCAGGTCTCAGCTTTCCAAAGGGGGCGGTGCATGCTATAAACTCTGCAGGGTGCCCAAACTTTTGCAGATGCCATTTTTTTGTTTTCTGTTATATTGAAAGTGTAAATGATGGAAATAAAATCTAACTTTTTGTGACATATTATACGAGTGTCTAATCTGTCATTTGATGCCTTTTGGAGATTTTTCCATCTTTTCTTGGCTTCTTTATGCACATTAATACAAATTTTTACCTGGGGTGCCCAAACTTTCGAGCCCCACTGTAAATATGTAAACGCACATAACAGGTGCCCAATTTTAAAGTCTTTGTTGTCAGCATTTAAAAATGTTAGAAGTTTATACGTGAAGTTGTTTAGAGCATTTGTTTCAACACCGTTTGACAACAATTGCAGCCAATCATCAGATGTGTTCCTGACCGTTAAGATTATTAAAATGCTTTATACTGACATGGTCTTGATTATTAAAAAGTCTACAACCAACAAATCCACTCTTGATAGCTTTGTGCATCAACTGTTTAATCGTTAAAGCCACATAGAATTTGTTCAGATACATGTAAACACGACAACTGAAGTTACCCATCCTTAGACAGCAGTCTCTTAGCTTTCATCGAGACACGACGCGATTGCATTGCATACAGCTTCCTCATTAAATTTATCCATGTATTCATCCATATTCTCACTCAGTCTCTGTGTGATGTTCGGCTCTGACTTGAGTTTGTGCAGAAAGTTCTGAGCTGCCACGTGAACTTTGGTCAGCCGTGCTTGAAAAACAGATGCATTCAATGCCTTGACCAGCACGTTTCAGTCGCGGTGTTAAAACTGTCTCCACAATGTCAACATAATGGGTCTCAAAAAAATAATCAGGTGGATCCAGACATGAATGTCTTCTCTGGCTCGGGTGGTCCACTTCACATCCGATGCATGCTTTGTGGAGAATAGCTGCAACAACGTATTCCAGGATCATACCCAATGTTGCTTTGATGATCTTTAAAACCTGTGGTGCACGGCTTTTGTCCATTTTGTGATAACTCTTGTCAGCATTTGAAAGGTATGATAGATTAAGAGGTCCTAGATGAGCGCCAAGCCGGTCAAGCCAATGGTAGTTTATTGGTGGGTATAACGGTGGAGTCGAGCTGTCAGGGTCCGGGGTACCATAGCAGGGTTCAGCATTGTCAACCAAGGCGTCACACAGCCAGTCCTCAGCCTTGGGTTCTTCAAACTCTGGTTGGTTGTATTCTTGCGACATGTTTCGTAAAGTCTACCGGCAGCTTGATACTCACAGGCAGACAGTCTGTTTTTATGCTGTGTTGAGGACTGTGTTAGCTTAAGGCGGGGCTTCAAGGTGGTACATCAGTCGAACAGTGCGCAGTCACAGTTACACTCTAACACACCGACATTGTCAGGAAATAGTTCCAATCTAACAGTCATAATGCTTCATTCCATCAGTTACTTAGAACAGAACATGTACCGTAATATGTGTGCCCTGTTTTGGTCCCAAATAAAACACTTTTCGAAAGGTGATCCATAAACTGGCATTAAAGACCATTTGATCAGTCACACCAGCCTTAAACTCTTGGCCTTCGGATAATTCATAAAATGCAACCTCCGGTATCTCAGGGTTGAAAATGTATCCACCGATCCGCCCGCCTTCCAACTTCCACTCCTCTGCCAACATATCCTGGTGTAGTTAAAGAATTCAGGGTAAACCCTGCATCGGTTTCTTCGGGGCTGGCATGTTGATTGCGTCTTTTCCGTCCATTTGTAATCTCTTGCCGACTTGCTGAGCAGCGGTTAAGATGGTAGCTTTCACCAGTGTTTCATACAAAACATTGATCGCTGCACAATCCGCCATGGTTTGTAGTGTGTACATAGGTTTACTCAGGCAAGTCTGAATGACCAACACCAGGGTCTACATAGTTTAAATACACAGACCACGCCAATCACCTATCGCCTCATAAAACATGAAAGGTTAACACCCACTTGTAGAAGGACATCTGCTGTAGCGCTTATCGGAACACAAAAATGCCGGGGAATTTAGCACTGCTGAACCATGGCGCCCTTTTGTTAAACATCAAACATCGCCTATTAATTGCCTGGGAATTAACATTCCGGAACCCTATGACCCATTTGTTAAGCATCAAACATCTCACTACTGTTATAACACTTGTCTGGGGTGTTTATCAATCGATGTAAAACATCAAACATGAACACAATGCAATCATAAATTACAAAGTCAACGGACATGCATACGTCATTCCGGAAGTTCCGCCCTAACACGTCATACAGGAAGTCCATATGTCACACAGGAAGCCCCACCCAGCAAACCGGAAGTCCCACCTACCAAACCGGACGTCCCACCCACCTGTTAAATCAAACTGGAAGCCCCGCCCACCAGGGTCATAAATCAGCAAAGTGACAAAAGCCACCCTATATTTACTACTGATATAGACAGGGTATTGGTTATCAACAAACAATCAAGCAATCAATTATAAATAATTACACACCCTCCTGACACATACACATCTCTCACCCGTGACACTGTTTTGGTTTCCAAATCCAGGACTTTAAGCTGGTGGTTGTTTGTGTCAGCTATGTACAACACTCCTTCCCCAACACACAGGCCCCCAGGCTCATTAAAACTTGACTCCGTCAACCCAGGCCCTAACACGTCACCAGCTTCTCCTGTCCCAGCCACAACCCAACACTGCTTGGTCTTAGGATCCACCACTTTGATCTGAAAAAAAGCATAACAATAAAACATACAGAGTACTCTATACAACAAGTCAAAACATACTGGAAATGAACTCAGCCGCTAAGGCTATAGGCGCTTCAAGATTCTCAAATCTTACAGGTTTATGAGGAAAGCAAGCTGTTGTCATCAGATCCTGACATGAAACCACAATTGTCAATAAAATAGTGTAAACTTTATAAAAAAATGTAGGTTGAATTGTATTTGATAGCTTTGCTGTAAAACAGACCTTGTGGTTGTAGGAGTCAGCCACATAGAGCAAGCTTTGGTCATGAGCCCAGGCCACACCAAGAGGGTGCTGGAGCTTTGCGTCCACTCCTTTTCCGTCAACGTCCCCAAAGGCAAAAAGGTTCTACCCCCAAAAGACACCCCATAAACAACATAAGTGAAAAAAAGGAAACCTCAATTACCCTCCCCCATTTTCAAGACTGTTTTTTATGATGATAAACTGTTTCCACTAGAGGCCGCACCCACAATATCTACATTGGCTATAATCTTAAAAATGCATGAAAACAAAACATTTGCTTTTAGCCCTTTACAAGGGAGGAGGCTCAGCTTCCTTCCTTTGCAAAACTATAATAACAATTGTTAATGGCGGTCCAAATAAAAGTAAAACAGGAAACCAAAATAATTTTACTTCTGGGTAATGGAGATTAGATGAAAGCTAACCAAGTTTCAGCCACTGAATGGTTATAATTAGTCTAGCTATCTGCATCCACATTGTGTCCACTTCTGTTTTGTTTGAGGGGTGATGACTTTGCACAGACAATTCCTGTTTCCATTTTAGGCCCCATTTCAGGCACCATAACTTATTTGGAGAGTTATCTGTCTGAAGTTCAACCTCCCTGAAATAATTGTACTCCCCTTTTGAAATGGCCACAATAAATAGGGTAACATGGGGTAATATGCCCCCTCTTCCATAAATCTTACATTAAATTCACTGTGCATAAAAATGTTTTCCTATATACAGATGTAGGGAAGGCTTAAGACAATTCATTCACTTTTTTAGAAAGGAAAATGTTGATGTTTTTTAATTAAACTAGTTCAGACAGAAAAAGTCACGTATTAGTTTTACCATTTATTGGAGAGGTTACGTACATGCAATGTCTTGGCTTTAGGTTCTGCTCCTCTGGGGTAACTGACTGCCATAAAATGTCCGCGTTTAAGATACTACCAACAATAAAGTCACTGTCATATTACTAATAGCAATCCCAACAGGCAATGATCCATTTAAGCAGTAACAATCCACTAGCTGTCATTTAGAAACCCAGTTTTAACTGACCCAGTTTCCCAAGCCAAAAAATAAGTATACTTAAGTGTTTTGAGCCTCAAACCATCCATCATACTAAACTTGAGCAGGAGCTGTCTGAAACGCAGACACTCCGTTTTTTTGCAACAGAGTACCGGTAACTTTATTGCCACTCGAATTGACCCAAGCGCTTCACAGGTACTTTTTTTGAATATAAATTTGGAGAGAAGCTATTCATTAGCAACATGCCATGTGTCACTTGCTGTTATCTACTGGGCCACCAGCCAAACATTTTTAGATTTTACTTATTATAAACTAACCTAGTTGAACTCCATATTTCCGAATTACCAACGTCATGTTTGCCTTCATCAGACTTTTTCATTACATTTTTCCACACCTGGACTCTCTATTTGAACACAATAAAGGAAGCTCCTCACCCCTGACCAGCCAAAGCTAAGTACAATTACGCCTGCTCATTGTAGATGTTGTAATTTTAACAAGGAAAACAATCGCTTTCCTGTAAAGACAGCAATGTAAGAGGCTTGGCTTCAGACGCAATTATCAAGTGTTATCCTAATGTAGAAAAGGAAAAAACAGCATTTGTGCCACAAGGCAGAAATGACAGTAATAGTGTTAGCTTCCTGGCGCAGTCCCTGCAGCCAAAAAACTTTCTCATGATAACTGGGAAGAAACGCTTTCGACCTGCTAAACTTGGATCGCTCTTTGAGCCGACAGAGACATTATGTCTGTTTCAGACTCTCTTTTGAGGTTTTAGTCATGAAAGCTATGCAGGCTACTCAATCATTTTTCATAGCTACTATTTACAGACCCCTGGGCCCTACACAGTGTTCCTGTGTACAGATAATATTCAAATTTTTTGCTATACCAATATTCAGAAGGTGATATTGTACATCTAAACGTTTTCATCATAATCCTGGAATAGCGGACCACAATCTAATTACGTTTACTGTCCTAACAACATAGACACCACAAAGTATTCAGATTAGCCTTGAAAGACAGTAGGGTGCTCTACCAAAAAGCACTCACATCTGCTCAATCAGGCTATTTTTCCAATCTTATTGAGTTGAACAAAAATAATCCAAAGTGTATACAGTTAAAGTTCACGAAAAAGCAACATTGATGAATACATGAACTTCTGATGAGAAGATCATCATAACATACTCCTCCTTAAATAAGCATTGTCCTCAAAAACACAGTTGTCCTGAGAATGCACAGAACTGCCCTCACCAGGAATCAAGTGCAAAACTTGAATATTTTAATCCTTTACCGCTCACCACACTCACTAAAATAGTAATGAGCTCAAAACAAACAACTGTCAACTGGACGTTATACAGGTCCGGAAAAAATTAAGAGACCACTACACCTTTTTCTTTCCTTTCCAAAAAAGTTGAAAAGGAAAGTTTTGAGTGAGGAACAGAAGTGTTCAATTTGCAGTGGTCTCTTCATTTTAACCCTTCTGTTCCTCACTCAAAACCTTCCTTTTCAACTTTTTTGGAAAGGAAAGTAAAAGGTGCAGTGATATCTTAATTTCTTCGGGGGCTGTACCATCTAAACTACATAAGGAGCTACTTCATGTGCTTGGTCTGTCTATGTTGAACATAATAATTGCTCCCTAGCCTGGCGGGCTCTCGTGACTTTGAAGGTTTTATAAAATATATTTGCTTGATTGAATTTAAGTCCCAATTATTATGTTGCATTAGTTTATGTGACGGGGGACAAGGATCAGTCTGAAAAGTATGCTTAGATATCCTTGTGAATCCAAGGAATGCTCTCTAATCCCACATTTCCACTGGTGCTTTACCCTGGTACCAAGGCTACACCAGTGATTTATGCTACTGTTGGCTCTAGACTTTCCTGTTTCGACTACACGTTTAGTACGAAGGACTTGAGGGGCTCAGAAAGGGAGTGAAGAGTAAGCTATCAACGTGATTTGGCTTTCCGTTAATAAAAGGCAACATTTTTCTGGTAGTAAAATAAAAATAACACCATGGTCAGTTTGTTTATAATACATAGTCTCACTGCTCCCTACTTCTATTGAGTAAATGGCATCATATCATACCACCTTTGGTCGTTCAAACTCTTTCCGTTGTGAGTCTTTGCTTCCCTGTACCATTGATTTCGGCCAACTGGCCGACTGGCACTGGTCCGTAACAATGAAAACAGAACATAGTCTGGACCATAATCTGGACTTTGGGGTAAAACACCAGTGTTTGGCACCAGTGGAAACGAGGCATAACTTTCCTGGTATCCTGTTTAACCTAAGTAGGTCCCTGTACCGAAAAAACCTTCCAACACCTGCCTGAATTGCTACCACCCTGTAGCACTGACCTCCGTAATCATGAAGTGCTTCGAGCGGCTGGTCAGAACTCACATCTACTCCACCCTTCCTGACACCTTGGACCCCTTTCAATTTGCTTACTGCCTCAATAGATCTACGGACAATGCCATCACCCTGATGATACACACCGCCCTCTACCACCTGGAAAAAGGCAACATATACATGAGGAAGCTTTTTGTGGACTACAGCTCTGCGTTCAACACTATTGTGCCCGCTACGCTTGTTCCTAAACTCAGGACCCTGAGACTTAACACCTCCCTTTGCAAATGGATCCTGGACTTCCTTACAGGCAGACTCTACCGTAGGTAGTGAGAATGGGCAACCTCACCTCCTCTGCAATGACCCTGAGCACCAGAGCCACCCAGGGCAGCGTACTCAGTCCCATCCTGTACTCCCTGTTCACGCATGACTGCATGGCCTCCTTTGTTGCCTTGGCCGTGTGTTTTGGGTCATTTTCATGCTGGAATACCCATCTACGACCCATTTTCAATGCCCTGGCTGAGGGAAGGAGGTTCTCACCCAAGATTTGACGGTACATGGCCCCGTCCATCGTCACTTTGATGCGGTGAAGTTGTCCTGTCCCCTTAGCAGAAAAACACCCGCAAAGCATAATGTTTCCACCTCCATGTTTGACGGTGGGGATGGTGTTCTTGGGGTCATAGGCAGCATTCCTCCTCCTCCAAACACGACAAGTTGAGTTGATGCCAAAGAGCTCAATTTTGGTCTCATCTGACCACAACACTTTCACCCAGTTCTCCTCTGAATCATTCAGATGTTCATTGGCAAACTTCAGACGGGCTTGTACATGTGCTTTCTTGAGCAGGGGGACCTTGCGGGCGCTGCAGGATTTCAGCCCTTCATGGCGTAGCGTGTTACCAATTGTTTTCTTGGTGACTATGGTCCCAGCTGCCTTGAGATCATTGACAAGATCCTCCCGTGTAGTTCTGGGCTGATTCCTCACCGTTCTTATGATCATTGCAACTCCACGAGGTGAGATCTTGCATGGAGCCCCAGACCCAGGGAGATTGACAGTTCTTTTGTGTTTCTTCCATTTGCGAATAATCGCACCAACTGTTGTCACCTTCTCACCAAGCTGCTTGGCGATGGTCTTGTAGCCCATTCTAACCTTGTGTAGGTCTACAATCTTGTCCCTGACATCCTTGGACAGCTCTTTGGTCTTGGCCATGGTGGAGAGTTTGGAATCTGATCGATTGATTGCTTCTGTGGACAGGTGTCTTTTATACAGGTAACAAACTGAGATTAGGAGCACTCCCTTTAAGAGTGTGCTCCTAATCTCAGCTCGTTACCTGTATAAAAGACACCTGGGAGCCAGAAATCTTTCTGATTGAGAGGGGATGAAATACTTATTTCACTCATTAAAACACAAATCAATTTATAACATTTTTGACATGCGTCCTTCTGGATTTTTTTGTTGTTATTTTGTCTCTCACTGTTAAAATAAACCTACCATTAAAATTATAGACTGATCATTTCTTTGTCAGTGGGAAAACGTACAAAATCAGCAGGGGATCAAATAATTTTTTCCCTCACTGTATAATATTCAATATTACTACCCATATTGCTGCTAGTTTACGGTACTCTTTTTAAATTGCTGCTAGTTTACAGTGTTATGTATATTTACGTTTTGCTATACTTTAGCTTTATATATTTTTGCTGGACCGTGTAAGCGGAGCCGGCTAAGAAGAGCGAATGTCTCTTATTGAGTGACTGAATGACTACCCCTTGTTAAATAGCGTAGTGGTTAGAGAAGCGGACTTGTGAACTATAGGTCCCGAGTTCGTATCTCCTCGCAGGCAAAGCGATGTACACATTATGAATTATTCCGTATAGACGAAAACTTTGCTGGCTAAAACCGTTAGTATCTACATTATAGTAAGCCTGAAATAAAACAGTTTACGGTTATATAGCTACTGTTTCTGGTGGATTTTCAAAGTACGCATCCGTGCATGTGTTTTGGGTCAGAATAGACAAACACATTTGCTGGCTTAACATACAGTAGTTACGTTATAGTAAGCCTTAACTAAAACAGTATACGGTTATAGTGCGACTGTTTCTGGCATGGAAAAGTTCATCTTCAGTCTTGCTAGCAATTGCTCAATTCTTATGAATATTCCTAGGAAGTTAGTAGATACTAGTAAGCCTATTACTGGCTAATAAGCTGTTAAAATGGCCAGTGGCAAAAGCAATACAGTTCATAGACGGTATGGTGGAGGTAAACTTAATAAGAAATGTTAGTCAGTTTAACACAATCCTCAATGGAGTCTAGCGACTGCTGAAACGTGTGATGCCGTGGCGTAGTGGTTAAAGACAGTGCCTCTCATGTGGAAGACCTAAGTTCGAATCCATTGAGAGCAACAACATTTATTAATTATTTCTGGTAGATTCCACGATTCTCTCGTCTTTTCACTTGATGAAAAAATTAGTTATCGTCGCCTTTATTGATAGTTATTGTATAAATATAATTCACGAATGAAAGAAAAAAGTATGTTGTTTTGCCTTGAAATAAAAAAGTACGTTCTTATGCCATGAAATGAAATAGCTTTGGCAGACTCGCTAGCAATTGCTCAATTCTTATGACTAGTCCAGTAAGTTAGTAGATACCGGTAAAGCTTATTACTGCCTAATACGCTGTTAAAACGGTCAGTGGCAAACGGCATACATAGACGCTATTTGTGGTGGAGGTAAACTTAGTAAGAAACATTAATCAGTTTAACTGTATCAATGTCAATCACAAATGGCCAATTAACTATTAAAATGGCCAGTGGCAAAAGAGGATTTGTTCAGGACATACAGATGCCGGGTGTCAGTATAGACAAGAGACAATACTGACAGCTGGCAAATGTGCAGCTCCGTGGTGTAGTAGGTAACGACACAGCCTTTCACGTGGGCGACCCGGGTTCGAATGTCGAGATGGCAACACTTTCTATTGCGGGCCGGCTGAACCAGGCTTTCCTGGTTTCTTGTTCTTAATTCTTACTACGTAGATGTCGGGTGCCATGTCACAAGAACTTCATTGTGCAGGATGACACTGTTACTCGATGCATTTGACAAACTTTGAAACTGAAACTTGAAACATGAGCCCTTGGAACAAGCCTCAGTACTACCTGGGCCAAATGACTCGTAACTGTCCCTGTCCAAAGTCCTCCTGGTTGTCTTGCAGATGCTGCCTGATGATTTCTGCGGCTTCTGCCCACACCCCACCTGATTGTCCCGGTCTTTGTCCATTCGGTTTAGGCAGCTGACTTGGACTCTGGACATAGCCCACATGCATTTATTGACCGGTTTGTCTGCTGATCATGCAAAAACATTGACGTGGCCCAAAAGGTCATGTGCTCTTATAATCATCACCTGGCATCAACAATAGAGGACTGACCACAACTCAGAGTGTGGTTCCTCTCTAGGTTTCTTCCTAAGTTATGACTCTATGAGAGAGTTTCCCTAGCCACTGTGCATTAACTCCTGTTGATTTGCTCTTTTCGGTTTCTGGGCTGGATATCTGTATAAATACTTAGTGATAACTGCAGATATAAAAAGGGCTTTATAAAATACATTTGGTTATTTTAATTTATGTCCCAATTGTTATGTTGCATTCATTTATGTGATCAGGGACAAGGGTCAGTTTGAAAAGTATGGTTTTTACAATAACTAGTCTAAGCGCACACGCACGTTTTATCATTTTCCTACCTCAGCGAGGGAGAGTCATTGCTGGAAACATATGTTAGGGTATTATAAATGTGTAAATGGTAGCTACAAAAAGCATTTTGTATGATTTGTGGTAAAAAAATTTGTTAAAACATTTTAAACATTAGCTAACGTTTCATTATCCACAAGTTCTTCATGATCTATGGCAGAAGTTAGTCCACCAGGGCAGGTATATTAATATGAACATGTCACCTAGCATGCTACCATGTGTTGAGTTTTAGAAAACTCGTAAGAACACCAACTGTAACCTATCCTAACGTTAAAACTAGTTAGCAAAATGCCCTTCCCTGGTATGCTAGTTAGCATCTTATTATGGTTATGAATCAATGCCTTGGTGTGCTAGTTAATGTCTCACCATGTGGAGTCCGATTATAGCCCGCAAAATAACTTGGCAACGTCTGGAGGGTTGCAACAGCTAACTAGAGCCTCTTGAATGTAACTTAAGATTTGCAGATTTCCGCATTTACGGGCATTCCCGAATGTATCTGCAATTTATGTGCACTTACACCGATCAGCCATAACATTATGACCACTGACATGTGAAGTGAATAACTGATAATCTTGTTGTCATGGCACCTGTCAGTGGGTGGGATATATTAAGCAGCAAGTGAACATTCTGTCCTCAAAGTTGATGTGTTAAAAGCAGGAAAAATGGGCAAACAGAAGGATCTGAGCGTCTTTGTCAAGGGCCAAATTGTGACAGCTAGACGACTGGGTCAGCGCATCTCCAAAACTGCAGGCCTTGTGGGGTGTTCCCAGTCTGCAGTGGTCAGTACCTATCAAAAGTGGTCCAAGGAAGGAAAAGCGGTGAACCGGCGACAGGGTCATGGGCGGCCAAGGCTCACTGACGCAAGTGGGGAGCAAAGGCTGGCTCGTGTGGTCCGATCCAACGGACGAGCTACTGTAGCTCAAATAGCTGAAAAAGTTAATGCTGGTACCGACAGAAAGGCGCCAGAACACACAGTGCATAGCAGTTTGTTGCATATGGGGTTGCCTATGCTGACCCGCCACTGCCGAAAGTGCCTACAATGGGCACATGAGCATCAGAACTGGACCACGGAGCAATGGAAGAAGGTGGCCTAGTCTGATGAATCACGTTTCCTTTTACATCAAGTGGATGGCCGGTGGGTGTGTGTCGTTTACCTGGAGAACACATGGTACCAGGATGCACTATGGGAAGGAGGCAAGCCAGTGGAGGCAGTGTGATCCTTTGGGCAATGTTCTGCTAGGAATCCTTGGGTCCTGCCATTTATGTGGGTGTTACTGTGACACGTACCACCTACCTGAGCATTGCTGTAGACCAAGTGCACCCTTTCTTGGCAACGGTATTCCTTGATGGCATTGGCCTCTTTCAGCAGGATAATGCGCCCTGCCACAAAGCAAAAATTGTTCAGGAATGGTTTGAGGAACACAACGAGTTCAAGGTGTTGACTTGGCCTCCAAATTCCCTAGATCTCATTCCAATTGAGCATCTGTGGGAGGTACTGGACAAACAACTCTGATCCATGGAGGTCCCACATCGTAACTTACAGGACTTAAAGGATCTGCTGCTAACGTCTTGGTGCCAGATACCACAGCACACCTTCAGAGGTCTAGTGGAGTCCATGCCTCGACGGGTCAGGGCTGTTTTGGCAGCAAAAGGGGGACCTACACAATATTAGGCAGGTGGTCATAATGTTATGGCTGATTGATGCATGTTGTCAAGACATGCACATTCAAGGTATCTTGTATAAAATACACCTGGGAGATTGAGGAAATAATCAGAATATAGACAGGAAAGAGAGAGTTCTGTATACACAAGATAAAACACACAAAAAACAACCGTTTTTACTTTTTAAATTTTTTTTCATTGACAAGCTATAACTGAAATATAGATGATTTGTGCTAAAACACATCATATGGTTTCCCAAACATGTAATATTATCAGGAGAAAATTGGGGATTGATAGACATAAGAGCTAGATCTGGGTAGATATTTTAGTAAGTGGTGTCAAGAGACGTTTTCCAACTGTCCCTTAACCTCAAGTCTGTAAATTACATCATTTCACTGTTATTGCACACCTGTAATGTTTAAATGCTATTTGTTCAGTATAGAAAACTATTTTCTACAATATAAACACAAACATTCTGTTGCCATTAGCTATTCAAGGGACCTTCGAACTTGGTTGGTAACGCACACGGAGAGGCTTTCTCCTAGAAAATCTGCATACTGTTGAAAAGCAAATCTAATTGGCTACAAGACTTGTCAATCCAATCCGCTGTGAACGGATTCCCCACCACAAAACATAAACAAACCGAAAAAATATATATTTTGTACGCGCAAAGACGCAGACACTCCGCGGACATTCAATATGTTTTATCAGTCATACATGATCGGATAACACTGCCAATAGGCTGGTTTTGTTCCTAAGAACCTAACAATTCATTCGGCACTGGACATTCGGCAAGCTTTATCATAAGCACAGACCAAACCGGAGCTTTTGACTCTGTTTGTTGGAAAGCTCCATTGATAACTAGAGAGTGTTTGGTGGGTTAGTAGCTTGCAAACTGTGGGAAAGAAAGTATATTAGCTAGCACAAAGATGTTCATCACCAAATTAAATATGAAAAAGAAGTTATTATTGTGCACAGCTACTAAAGAGAAGAAATCGCTTTTTTGTTTATTAATGTTAAACTTCTACGAATACCAGCCGTACAGCGAAGTGAATTACTAGTACGTAATTCTATTATGTCTGCCTTTTAAATAATCATCTGATCCTTGAAAACTGATGTTATATAAATTTGTCAAGCTAAACTAAAGCTCAATGTATTTTACCATTATTAAAATCTGTTACTACCATTTTAGTGTGCTGGTTAGTAATTTTTTTACATTTTTCTTTCAGCCCTGACCCCTGCACATCCTTTCCAGTAGCCATTTGTCTGTGCCCCACTGTACGGACAACACCCAATCTAATGACAGTGAGCCAAGGACCCTTTTCAGTAAAGACCGTTGCTAAAGTATCTAAGTATCTGATTTGGAGTGACGAGCAAAATAGAGCATTATGGTCACAACCATAAGCGCAATGTTTGGAGAGCGGTCAACAAGGCCTATAGTGAACAGAATACCATCCCCACTGTGAAGCATGGTGGTGGCTCATTGATGTTTTGGGAGTGTGTGAACTCTAAAGGCACAGGGAATCTTGTGAAAATTGATAGCAAGATGAATGCAGCATGTTATCAGAAAACACTGGCAGACAATTTGCATTCTTCTGCAGGAAAGCTGCGCATGGGACGCTCTTGGACTTTCCAGCACGACAATGACCCTAAGGCACAAGGCCAAGTTAACCCTCCAGTGGTTACAGCAGAAAAAGGTTGGTTCTGGAGTGACCAGCACAGTATCCTGACCTTAATAACATCGAGCCACTCTGGGGAGATCTCAAACGCGTGGTTTTTTCAAGACGACCAAAGACTTTGCATGACCTGGAGGCATTTTACCAAGACGAATGGGCAGCTATACCACCTGCAAAAATTTGGGGCCTCATAGAAAACTATTACAAAAGACTACACGCTGCCATTGATGGTAAAGGGGGCAATACACTGTATTAAGAACTAAGGGTATGCAGACTTTTGAACAGGGGTCAGTTCATTTTTTTCTTTGTTGTCATATTTTGTTTTATGATTGTGCCATTCTGTTATGACCTACAGTTGAATGTGAATCCCATAGGAAATAAAAGACGTGTTTTGCCTGCTCACTCATGTTTTCTTTACAAATGGTACATATATTACCAATTCCACGAGGGTATGCAAACTTTTGAGCACAACTGTACACAGTCATCAAAATGTTGAGCCGGGTTACATCTACATACACACAGACCTTATCTGAAGCGATTCTGAAATTCCTAATGGGAAAAATGAATGGTGAAATGCGAAAAGAACCAGTATTACATTTTGCTGCTGGTTTCTTTTTCGTGGAGCTCTGCCCCATAGCTGATTACCCTTTGTTGCACTAGGGACACCAGCCTGAGAATCTGCATGTACGCACTCGGCGTCAGCCAATGAAAGTGCAGCAGCACAT
The DNA here is from genome assembly GCA_016801175.1 of Esox masquinongy. Lineage (NCBI taxonomy): Eukaryota > Metazoa > Chordata > Actinopteri > Esociformes > Esocidae > Esox > Esox masquinongy. The sequence goes on along the minus strand of JACXGI010001186.1, from coordinate 3,071 downwards.
ATATTAGGGGAGCAACCGCGACATTCTTCCCCAACAGGTCAAAGTTAGCAGAGGCACAATTAGCCTTTTCGTTTGATGGGGTTTTGGAAGGAGACGGGAATCTTGGACACAAGGAGAGATATTACAATTTCCGACAACTGAGAACAGTGCATTCATTGTACTGAATGTGTAGCCTACTGCAACGGTAAATGGCATGTTATCGAAATGCTCGGTAAGCCCCCAACTGATTAATATGCACACGTGAACTGCAGAGTTACGATATGCCGGCCATTTTCCTATAATTTTCAAAACATGCTTATTGTGCTGCAGACTACACGTACGTTGTAGATTCAGATCCACAGAACCCAACATGTAGCTTGTGAACAGGTAAGGCAGGCAACTGCTTGTGGCCCCAGGCCGTTGGGGGGCTCCTGAGGGCTGACATCGCAGTCTTTCAAATCCGCTGGGTGGGAACATTTTGGATTCAGTGTTCAATACAGTGTTCATTTTTGATTTAGTCTAGTCTTAGTCATTCTGACTAAAATATCTTCAAGTTTTAGTCACTTTTTTTTTGTCAAAAAGACAAAAACAGTGAGCCATTTCAGTCAACAAACCTTTAGTCAAATCATAAGTATTGCCTCATTAACCTATAGTAAACATATCACTGACTGCCATGTACGCAAACATACATAGTCTTGTTCTACCAACACATTTTTCTGCATTAACATTATTGGACAATTCTAGTCTAAAACTGGTGGAAGAACACAATCTGCAGCAGATAAAGGGCAAAAATTCATGCAAAACCATTCACAGATTCTGTGAGGTGAAATCTATTTTAACAACTCAAACAGGAAAGTATGAATGTATTTGCCCAATGAAATCAGTTACAACAGCGTTGACTGGTAATCAGAAGGAAAAATATCTAACTTCTACTTTTAATTAAATTTTTTATTAATCTTTAGTGGGGCTATACACTTTTAGGTAATGCCTATATACTCCTTAATTCCATACTGATATGTGTCAAAATAGCTTATGGGAGCTATACACAATATCAAGTTAGGCTGATGGAACATATCAGAATGTTTAGTTTACAATGTTGATATAGCCAAATATTATTTAACATTTTAAGTGCAACATTGTGCATAGTATAGATATGCGTGAAATTTCCAAAATGTAATTAGCCAGTACAAAATGTGTACTGCACACGCGTTATCATTCGAGTAGTTTGTTTGACATGGATGGAAATATAATTTGGAAATGTCAGAACAAGAGGAACAGAGGAATCAAAAATGATTAAATACTGTTTTTAAATAACGTAAATAAGTTAGGGTATACCCACTTCTGCTGTCACCCCACCACAGATTTTACCTGCGCATATACAGCTCTGGAAAAAATTAAGAGACCACTCCTAATTTTTCTTAAATCAGCATCTCTACATGTATGGCAGCCATTCCATTCCAGTGTCTGTTAAATTCCAACGCAGGCACACCTCATTTTACTTAATGAGGTACTGATTAGGTGATTACCTGAACCAAATCTAATTTAATGAGGGAAAGTATAAAAACCGCTGCTGTGGTCATCACTATCCTCTTGCAATAGGACCAGCTGGATGGCAAAAACAGTCCAAGTAGTTCCTCAAAGGTAATTTGAATAAAAAAATAACTATTCAGCATGATGTAGAAAATTAATTTATTGTCATTCTTATTTATTCATTATCTTATTAGAAGTTTTTGTACTCTGTATGCTTGATCAATTACACATACTGAAACACTTCTTTCTTTTGGCTTTCTGTCTTTCTCTCTCTGTCTCCAACTTATAAGGCCAGTATCTGTATTCAGGGACAGGGATGAATGGAATGTCGGCTGCACAGGGCCTTGGCTCCCTTAGCAGTAAAAGGAAAAGGCCCCTGCCAGTGCCATAAAACCGCCATAAGACACTGTTCTCTAGGAGGAAGCTCTTGAACAGCAGGGAGTTATTATTACTTACATCCTACAGGTGAACAGAGCTCTATTCCTTATTGGGAAGAGCATGGTTAACTTAAAGTCTCCATATAGTAACTATCCAGATTGATATATCTCAGCCTTTGACCGGGTTGTCTGGGCAGCCGACAGTCTATGATTCTCTGTGCATCTTGGAGCCATCTGAGTGCAACCTTGCATTTTTAGACTACACCATAGTGGCGACTATTCCTTGTATGTACATTCTGCAAATGCTAATTCCGTCATCTGTACTGTTGGAACAGAATATAAGCTAGAAACTTGAAATGCATAAGCAGAACAATCTGTCATGACGTTACTCTGCTAGTCTCTGTACTCATTCTCTGTTGATGTTGTGGCGGTTGTTCCCATGGATCCATGTAATTAAACTTGAAATAATCAACTGTTATACCAGACTCTGAGAAGTCTTTATTTTAATAAATCGCGAACATTTTCCATCTTCCACAATTTGGCACCCCAGATGGGACTTCAATATTTTCACGACGACGGTGTTTGCTTTTCAACTCTCTCCAGCTGACTGAACTGCGAGCATCATAAAATAGGTAAGCGAAACCTACTTGACAAAATTCGCAATAGTTCAAATCAGTCTGTTTGAGAGTTGAATTGTTTACAACGGAGCCGGGAGTGACGAAGTCCGATTTGTTACATATAAAATAACAGTTGATTATTGATGGTACATGTTGTATTGATGTTTCATGGTCATAATTTTATGTACTAAAAGAAAATATAGAAAATCCTTCGATAAGAAGTTAAAAAGAACAACAGGGAATAACTAATTTGACGCTTCTGAGAGCTTACAATAAGAACTTAAAGTGAGGGGGCTAGTCGACCGGTTATCAACTGCCGCTGTGGGGTTAGAGTCCCCCAGCAGAGGTGGTTAGAGTCCCCTTGCAGGCATAAGATAGGTGTGTGACGCAACCTAATTGGGTCACATTACTCCCCTTGGTGGGTTGCAATAGCAGTGGTTGACGAACCCCTATGTGCTAAACCAAGGCTGGTCCTAAATTAGGGAAAATTAATAATTCAAATTAGATTATCCAAGAGACCCTATGTTGAGGATACCCAAGAACATTAGGTGAGGGGCCATATCCAAGA
>JACXGI010001185.1:66267-100830 GCA_016801175.1 Esox masquinongy | reverse complement strand
TTTTTTTGTATTGGTCTTAAGTAATATTCTAATTTTCTGAGATACTGAATTTGGGATTTTCATTAGTTGTCAGTTTTAATTATCTCAATTAAATGAAATAAACATTTGAAATATATCAGTCTGTGTGTAATAAATGAATGTAATATCCAAGTTTAACTTTTTGAATGGAATTACTGAAATAAATCAACTTTTTGATGATATTCTAATTATATGACCAGCACCTGTACAGTTGTGCTCATAAGTTTGCATATCCTGGCAGAAATTGTGAAATTTTGGCACTGATTTTGAAAATATGATTGATCATGCAAAAAAACTGTCTTTTATTCAAGGATAGTGATCATATGAAGCCATTTATTATCACACAGTTGTTTGGCTCCTTTTTAAATCATAATGATAACAGAAATCACCTGAATGGCCCTGATCAAAAGTTTACATACCCTTGAATGTTTGGTCTTGTTACAGACACACAAGGTGACACACACAGGTGAAATGGCAATTAAAGGTTAATTTCCCACACCTGTGGCTTTTTAAACTGCAATTAGTGTCTGTGTATAAATAGTCAATGAGTTTGTTAGCTCTTACGTGGATGCACTGAGCAGGCTATATACTGAGCCATGTAGAGTAGAAAAGAACTGTCAAAAGACCTGCGTAACAAGGTAATGGAACTTTATAAAGATGGAAAAGGATATAAAAAGATATCCAAAGCCTTGCAAATGCCAGTCAGTGCTGTTCAATCACTTATTAAGTGGAAAATTCAGGGATCTCTTGATACCAAGCCAAGGTCAGGTAGACCAAGAAAGATTTCAGCCAAAACTGCCAGAAAAATTGTTCGGGATATAAAGAAAAACCCACAGCTAACCTTAGGAGAAATATAGGCTGCTCTGGAAAAAGACGGTATGGTTGTTTCAAGGAGCACAATACGACAATACATGAACAATAATGAGCTGCATGGTCGAGTGGCCAGAAAGAAGCCTTGACTGCGCCAATGCCACAAAAAAGCCCAGTTACAATATGCCCGACAACACCTTGACATGCCTCACAGCTTCTGGTACACTGTAATTTGAAGAGACGAGACCAAAATAGAGCTTTATGGTCACAACCATAAACTCTATGTTTGGAGAGGGGTCAACAAGGCCTATAGTGAACAGAATACCATCCCCACTGTGAAGCATGGTGGTGGCTCACTGATGTTTTGGGGTTGTGTGAGCTCTAAAGGCATGGGGAATCTTGTGAAAATTGATGGCAAGATGAATGCAGCACGTTTTCAGAAAATACCGGCAGACAATTTGCATTCTTCTGCACAAAAGCTGCGCATGGGACACTCTTGGACTTTCCAGCACGACAATGACCCTAAGCACAAGGCCAAGTTGACCCTCCAGTGGTTACAGCAGAAAAAGGTGAAGGCTCTGGAGTGGCCATCAGAGTCTCTTGAGCTTAATATCATCGAGCCACTCTGGGGAGATCTCAAACGTGCGGTTCATGCAAGATGACCAAAGACTTTGCATGACCTGGAGGTTTTTTGCTAAGACGAATGGGCAGCTATACCGCCTGCAAGAATTTGGGGCCTCATAGACAACTATTACAAAAGACTGCACACTGTCATTGATGCTAAAGGGGACAATACACAGTATTAAGAACTAAGGGTATGCAGACTTTTGAACAGGGGTCAGTTCATTTTTTTCTTTGTTGCCATGTTTTGTTTTATGATTGTGCCATTCTGTTATGACCTACAGTTAAATGTGAATCCCATTACAAATAAAAGACGTGTTTGGCTTGCTCACTCATGTTTTCTTTACAAATTGTACATATATTACCAATTCTCCAAGGGTATGCAAACTTTTGAGTACAACTGTACCACAACGGTTTGTATGCCATTAACAATGTTTTGTAATATCTTTACCTGTGTAGCCTGGCACAAATTAAATAAAACATGGTATATTTTGGTGTTTGGCAACATAAATAAGAGAACAAGTATTAGTAAAGAGCTGGATTCTCAAGCCCTAAAAACCAGGGACCAAGTGCGTAATCTTGGTGTCAGACCTCACGTTCAACAGTCATATCAAAGCGGTCACCAAAACAGCATTCGGTCATCTTAAAAATATAACCAAGATCAAGGGCTTGGTGCCCCAAAAAGACCAAGAGAAGCTTATCCATGCTTTTATCTCTAGTAGGGTTGACTACTGTAATGGTCTCTTAACTGGACTCCCAAAAAAGACTGTAAAACAGCTGCAGCTCATTCAGAATGTTGCTGCTAGAATGTTAACCAGGACCAAGAGAGAGAACATCACTCCGGTTCTTAAATCTTTACACTGGCATCCTGTCAGTTACAGAATAGATTTTAAAGTGGTGCTTTTAGTCTATAAATCACTGATTGGTTTAGGCCCTGAATACATTTCTGATATGTTTGAAGAGTATAAACCGAACAGGGCTCTTAGATCCATGAACTCAGGTCAGCTAGTAGAGCCCAGAATCCAAACTAAACATGGTGAAGCTGCGTTTAGCAGTTATGCTGCACACAACTGAAATAAACTACCATAAGATTTTAGACATGCCCAAACGTATCAATTTTTAAATCCAGGTTAAAAACAATTCTCTTTTCATGCGCCTATGACTGAGTGCTTAAACATAACCACCCTGTTAAGCCTTACAGCTTTTATAGCCCCCTCATGGAATCTACTACAGAATCTGCCAGTTATGTTTTTATTTTGTTTTATTCTATTTCTATTTTCTTATTCAAAGTTTTATTATTATGATGTTTATTGTTTTTATTCTAGTATTTGTTTTTATTCTACTGTATATTTATATTTCTCTTTTTCTTTGTAAAGCACATTGAATTGCTTCTATGTATGAATTGTGCTATATAAATAAACATGCTTGCTATATTGCTGCTCAATTCCCATAAAATGTTGTGACTTCTGCTCTAAGCCAAAATATCCCAGATCAGAAGCAGGGTAGGAAATTAACACCCACTACCCGCCAAATTAGGGTAATTTTTTGCTTTGGCGCATAGATTTGCCAAAACTACCCGCCACAGTGGCAGGTAGACATTAGCCAAAAAGACGGCTCAGAAAATACCTCCAAAAACGTGTTAATTAAAATAAACACAAGTCATCACAAATTACTTTTTCAGATTCTCCCCGACTCTCTCTTGATTGGACATTCAACCATGTGTATTGAGCACGTCATGAGCGCATTGCTTGGGTGGTTGGCAAGAGTGTTTGCTTCATATACATTGGTGCGTTGAGAAATAAGTGGTGTTGCAATGAGCGATTATAGCTAAATACGGGCGGAGATAAACATTTTTGGCTTTCTTCCTAGCTAGCTTGACAGCAGAAATGTGGCAGCATACTGCTGCGATAAAAAGGCCAGCAGTGGTAAAAGCAACATCAGCCAAAGAAAACTAACCCTGTCAAAGCAAAGAAGAAAGGGTTTATTTTCTGAAAATTGGCGACAGGATGACACCGGCAAGGTGCGGGATTGGCTATTGTATCACGAACAAAAAGAGCAAATGTACTGTTCGCACTGTTGTCAGCATTTTGACAAATTAATTTATTATGGGAACTAACTAGTTATATATATATATATATATATATATATATATATATATATATATGTTTGTTTTTCTGTCATTTATCATTTATTTTGAGGTGAAAATGTGTCTGGTAAAAATGTTGAGTGGCTAGTAATATTTGGGCATCCACCAGCCACAGTGGCTGGTGAACCAAAAAGTACATTTCCTACCCTGATCAGAAGTGTTCAGCTGCGCCTGAAAGGAGGTTACCGTAGTAACGAAGACAACAGGACTTGAGGTCGTCTATCTACCACCAATCGATAGCTGACTAGAATCTGACTGTCCTGTAGAAATTGGACATTGATGCAAGCACTTTAAACTTCAACTAACCACTACATGTGTGAACAAAACAACAAGAAAATTGAAACAATTGTTTCAGGAGATATTCGAATGAAAAGTATCTTGCGCTGGAAATATTTCAACGATCCATTCTGGTAAGCTACTGTACAAAAGTTTGTGCCGCGTGCTTCCTCTCCCCTACTGAAGACCATCCACACACTGAAGGTGGCCGCGCAGCTGGTCTGCATAGAGTCTGCTGGATTCATTGTCTGGCTCCAACTAGAAGGACAGTGCGCTGTGCGTTTCTCAAGCCGCAGAGGAATACAGTAACACCAGGAGAACAGTGTTGTAACTCCACAGATTATCTATATACTTAGAAAATGCAATTTGTGTGTCTAACTAAAAGGTTAATGTCAAGAATTACTTTACTTTTCTTGCTGTGGCGACTATGGTTTTGCCATGCCAGAGCTCCACGGTAAAACAAATGCAGCAGAAACACTGGAAAGGACAATGAGTCTGAAATATCGGGCAAATTCAAAGCAAAGATTGCTGGCCGATATATATCGATGCATCCCTAAAAGGTGTCATATTACACTATTTACTACTATATTGTCCCACCAGCAGATCATTAAGATTAAGACCGTGTGACTGAACACCTCCCTCTGCAAAAGGATCTTGAACATTACAAGCTAAATGTGGACTACCGGAAATGTTGGGCCGAGCAGACCCCCATTCCTGTCAACAAGGCTGTAGTAGAGAGGGTCAAGACATTAAGATAACAACAAAGCATCCAACCAAAAGGCCCTAAAGAAGTGCTGTGAACAGTCCAGTGTAAAAACTGCCATGAAGGTCAAAAAAATCTTCAGGACCACAAATACATACCACTCCATTTGATAGAAAGGACTAAAAATACCAACTGAAATTGTATGTTTGCGAATGCTTAAAAAATTGGCTCATTTTAGACATTTTGCTGTTAGAGTAACTAAGCAAATGTGTCAGCATTATAGTGTAACAGAATGTGATGTCAACATCCTTGGACCTCTCATTACAACACTGAGGTCATCTTCGATGGATTGCCGTTTTCACAACAATATCTGTCTGACAGTCAGAGCTGCCAGCCAGTGACTAACACCATATGCCAAGTGTGTTTGCCAAGCCAGTGCATCAGTAACACTATAAATCAGTTTAGACATGAGAAGTAATACACTCCTTACCTGACTGGACCAGGGAAGGAATTTGCTGATATTTGGGACAAGGTCCCTTGGACTTTAAGAGGGTGCCTAATTATCCAGGGCACCAAGGACAGTGAACTAGGACCGTCAAGCAAAATAGCCAGTTATAGTTACTGAAGAATAGTACTTCTAAAAAGCGCGTGTGATGCCCCCATGCCTTAGTAGCTAGTGATTAGGTGGAAAACAATTCATAATTAACAGACATGGCCCACTTCCAGTCTTTTTCTCTCCTCTTACCATTCTCAGCTGTGTGTGTATAAAATAGTAGCAACGGAACACTTAAGAAATAAAGCAATGACAGCATCATGACGCCCCCCACTTATTTTTACAATTGTTACTGGAAAGTGGTTATTCTGAAGCTCATTTGCTATAATTCTATTTAGTTTAAAACTATTCATTTCATATTTAAATTAGGTTAAGTGTTATCAGTTGTAAGCCTACTTTTTTTGCCAATATCAGTTTTGTTTTGTGTGCGGCCATCTCTGCATGGTCTTTCCTATCTTTGCAATTTTTCTTCTTCCGACACTGTGGTGGCTAAAGGCATTTCTATGTACCTGCCTGAACACCTCTGCTAGGATGTCAGCAACAGGATGGAGGTGCACAACCTTAGTGCCTCACGTCTTTACTGCAACTCACTGATGGTAGGGCTCCCTGTTTGTGCCACCAACGCCATACAACTTGCTGCAGTCTGCCTCCACAGGCTTCTACTTGCTGAATCTGTTTCTATTATGAAACTATGTGGTTTGCCTATGGAGCAGCAGCAAGAACCGATCCTCCCAACCTTCAGGCAATGTGTAAACCCAACATTCCTACCCAAGCCTCTTTGTTCTGCCACCTCTGGTCTCTTGGCCGTCCAAACCGTTCAGGATGGAAGCCCCTGCTCGGTCCACTCAAAAGTATTCATTGTAACACATTTCCCTTGGACACAACTCAGCCCAAGTGAAGTTAAAGGCCGGAGAGTGTTCCTTCCATGGCATTCTGGCTGGTAAAATAACATCTAAAAATACAGTTTCACTGGTTTATGCAGAACTTGGACCCAACAGAATAATGGCATTGTATAAACATTGCAAAAAGAGAAGATGAAAAATGTTGTCGCAAATATTTGAGTATCCTTGATACAGGAAACAAGTCACATGTAGAAACAGTGCTGTTAGTTTATCAGGATGCCAGAGACACCATGTGCCGCCTCCCCCTGTGGGACAGATATCTGTACCCAGCATAACTCCCGGCTTCAGGCATGATACTGATCCCCAGGGTTTGACTGACTGCATCCAAGAATAACTCAGGCACAAAGTGCAGATTATTTCCCCTGGCCTAGCCTGGCCTGCAACATGTTGCTGAGAGACTGATAGACAGAAGGACAGATAGACGTGAGCAGTCAGGAAAACCTATGAATGGATAGAGAGAGACAGTGTTTCACTTTTTGGATAAAAATAGCCTTGATGATTGGACTGTACACTGACCTCCCCTTCCCCCAAAAGGAATGACTGTGCCAATCATCATAGTTATGTACCCACCCCCCACTCCCCCCGCCAGCTCCAATGAGAAAAGGACCTGTGTCACGCTTGGCTCTCTGCACCGCCTCTCTCCATGGCAGAAGACTGAACCCATCCACTTACAGGGACCTTATGCCAGTCTCAGTCCCACACAGTTCTGTCTGTCCATCTGTCCCATGCAATGCTGACTCACAGCAGCCAGTTATAGATTAGAACCAATAATTTGGTGGACTAAAACAGACGCAGCTTTAGAAATCCTGCATTGTAATAACACTGTCTAAATCCTCCATTTATTTCTGAATGAGCAAACCTGAGTTCCCAGTGAACGCAAATACAGCTACTCCCTCTTAATCCCTCCTCAAAAATAAAATGTGATAACATTAGTGGCATCATATGCCAGGCACTTCATCTGACATTTGAAGCATTTGTAGATTCAGAATGCACCAATCTTTCAACATGTGTACAATCACACCTGCAACTGACAAATAAACGGAAACTTCGACAATCTGCCTGCATTTGTACTAACCACTTTATAAGCTACAGGCCTTATCTACATGGCTTATGTACATTAGCTGAGATTCCTTCTGCTATTTACATGTAATCCTATGTCAATATTTCTCAGTCTAATGGCCCACGTTTTAGACCAAAGGTCGTTATGGTTCACTGTAATAACCAACCTATCCACACTGAAAGAGTAGGCTAACAAATACAATGTTGAACAGTTGTGAAACTTAAAATGTATTATCACAAAGCTTGATCCAGATTTCTTCTTTCTGACAATCTAAACAATCTTAGGAATTGCTTTTGTTGTTAAACTGGAACAGAAACATTTGTGATATATTTAGGGCAGCCACCTATTCCAACCCAGGGGAGCGACGTAGGAGACAAAGGCTGATTGTAAGTTGTGGGCAGACATGATTTTCCTGGTCTGTAATGGACATTATATTCCTGTTGGAACCAGCCAGTATCCTGGGTACATTGGGCCAGAGTGCATCATTTATGACAAAAAAATGTTAGTGTAGTCATAGAACTTAATGTCCCCTAAGTGTACTGCCAAATTGCTAGATCCAAAACAGTTCTCCCCATAGATATAAGACAATAATCTATGGTTATTCTATTCTGTTACTAAGCTTTACCTACCAAAGAGGCAGAGTTATTAAAATAACAAATATTTTAACAGCACAGATGAACACAAATACAGTATAAATGGCTAATTGTCCCAGGGTTTCATTAGAGAAAGACTGCTCCCACTTTATTGAGGAAAAGGACAACAAACAACAGGGTTGCTATGGAAAAACATGGATGCTCAGTCACAGCAATTTAGATTGTAAAAACCTCTTAAAAACTCTCTATACTCCTCCCTTTTTCTCATAAATACTGAGACACCATGGTCACTACAGCCTTCCTCTTAGGTTAAACAAATGGTTTGATTTCTGGCACACATGAGTGGAGACAGAGACTAAACATGGCCACTCCACTGAGACTGCTCCCCTCTGTGTAACAGAAGCTCTTTGCACTGCCCAAGCTAACTCTCCTCTGTTATCAACCTCCATGATCTATCCGCTGCCTTTGACATTATGAAACACAGCATCCTACTTTCCACCCTCTCTTTTGGGCATCTCAGGCTCTGCTCACTCTTGGACTGCTTCCCACCTGGCAGACAGCTCCTACCAGGTGATGCTGAGAAGAACGGTGCCTCCCACTCAGCCTCTTACTACTGGCTTGGGTCCTTGTCATCTCCTACTCGCTATACACCAAGTATCTTGGCTCTCTCATATCCTCACTTTGTCTTTCCTATCACTGCTATGCGGATGACACCAAAAAAATGATCCTGCCCCTTCCGACACCCAAGTGACAAGGCGCATCTCTGCTTGCCTTGCAGACATCTAGACTTGGATGTCGGCCCACTATTTCAAGCTTAACCTTGATGAGCTTAACCTGTTCACTTCACGACATGCCTAACAACTGCACAGTGTCCTCCTCCCAGTGTGCAAAGAAGCTTGGTGTGACCCTTAACGACGCACAGTCGCTCTCTACTAACATCAAGGCAGTGACTCACTCCTGCAGGTTAATGCTGTACAACATTCATAGAATACGACTTTACCTCAATCAGGAAGCAGCACAGGTATTTGTCATCTCAGGGCTGGATTACTGGAACTTACTTTTGGTAAGGCTCCCGGCATGTGTAACCAAACCCCTGCAACTCATTCAGAATGCAGTGGCCTGTCTGGTGTTCAACCTTGCCATGTTCTCCCATGTCAACCCTTTCTTCACACCAAACACTGGCTACCAGTTTATGGAGCAACAAGAGGAAATTCCCCACCTTCAGTGTTCAAACCCTATATCCCTACCAGGGCTATTTGTTCAGCCACCTCAGAGCTCTTGGCTGTCCCACCCCTTCGGGGTAGTTCCTGATCCACACAGTCAAAACTCTTCTCTGTCCTGGCACCTCAATAGTGGACCAGCTTCCCTTGGAGGCTAGCATAGAGGAGCCTCTAACAATTTTCAAAAAACATCTGAAAACTCACCTTTTCATAGAGTACCTAAAATAGTCCCACTGCCACCAACTCTGTCGGTTGTCTTTTGTTCACTTTTTATGTTTATTATTTGTATGGTTTCTTTTGTATGGTTTTTGAATGGTTTCTTTTCAGCACTGAACTTTGCCGATAACAAATTCATTGAATAGAAGGCACTTACTACTAAATGGTTTGGCTACTTCACCTAGCTCTTTTAAAATGCATGCACTTACTGTAGATCGCTCTGGATAAGATCTGCTAAATGACTAAAATGTAAATGTAAAGGTGGATAAAAAAAGGTTGCAAAACAAACTACAATCCAGTAGCTTCAACATTAGGATTGAATTATTAGGTGCCATCTAAGAAGCTTTCAGTTTTGTTTAGTTTTTTTTAAGGAACGGGAATTCTTCCCATTCTGCATTTGAACAGAGAAAGGCAGGGGAATGTATCATTGTCTCATGAAAGTGTTAAGAGCATGATTTGGACATAACTCTCCTGCCGAGAAATATCCCCAAGGCCAAACCCATTTTGAGGACCATTATCTAAATGATGGTAATTCAACTGATAGTATTACTTAGACAATCAACGGTTCAGCCAATCCAATAACTTTCTGTTTGCTATTACCCTGTATTTCTCCGTCAAATTAATTGCCATGATTAACTAGCCTAGCTCACTGCTAACAGCTGATACTGCTTAGGGTAGGCTACTCCACTCACCAGTCTCTCCATCTCCTGCTCCCTGAGCCTCTCCTCTCTCTGACGCCGGTGGTACTCCAAAAGCTCATCCTCGTTGTCGCTGATCTCAGAGATGCTATTTTTCCGCTCCCGCATCCCTGGGTGGGGACCCTTCAGTTCCCGGGGACCCCCAGACATTTTCCTATGGGCCCTAGGGCTGGCAAGAGGTGAGGAGCCAGGTGCGGAACCCAGACTGTAAGCAGGGGAGAAGGCGTTTCCAAAGCTAGCCTTCCTTCCTCCTCCGCCACTCTCCATCATCAACCCAGAGGTGGGGGAGGGGCTGCGTGCACGGACAGCCCTGCAGCCAAATTGGTCCTCAGAGGGGGAGCTGTCCTTACGTCGTAGCCTGGGGCTTTCTGGGACTACCTGTTTCCCCAATGATGATGACGGACCCTCCGGAATTCTCAACGTGGCGAAGGTTCCCGGGAGAGCCCCCGGGAGAACAGGCACCCCTCTGCGGGCCATGGAGGGGCTGAGAGGGGGAAGCTCCCTCATGCTGCTGCTCCCGCCACCACCAACGTTGAGCTCCAGGTTCCTGCGGGCCAGCCGAGGGCTCTCTGGGGGCTGCAGCGTGCGGGGCAGAGGGTGGTGCTGCTGTAACGGAGAGCCCCCCTGGATTATGTGGATGATGGGGTCCAGAGGAGGCTGGAAGGCCCTGCTGGTCTGGGAGAGCAGCTGTCTGGAGGGGCTGGAGGCAAGAGAGGGGTCGGACTGCTCTCCGAACGGGCTGGCTGGGCGCTCCTGGCGGACTGCGCCTACCTTTGGCCTAGGGCTGGATGGGGAGGAGGACGCGGAGGTGGAGGGGAACTTGGGTGTGAGTCTGGGGCTACGTGGCACTGCGTTAACGCCCACGCCCATGTATGCATCATCAGCTGAGGCGACAGACAGGTGTGTCAGACTAGGGCTCTCTGAACCCAAGCCCCCTGGCCGGCCCTGGCTATGGCCCCTGCGGGCCGGCTTAGGGCTCTGGGGGGCCTCCAGGAGACCTTTCCTCTGGAGCCGGGGGCTCTCAGGAACCTTCTGTGCACCGCCACCAGGGTTGAAGTTAGGCAGAATGGTCCTCGGCTGAGGGATGGGTGGGTGCTGGGTAGTGTAGTTGTAGCTGGACGAGCGGACTGGCACAGGGGGCAGAGACGGGTCCTGGGCGTCCAGACACCCGCTGGGAGAGGGGCTGGTATAGCTGCCTGCACTGCTAGCCGGCGAGGGAGAGGATAGGGGAGAGAAGGGGGGGGAGGTATTCTCATAGCTGGAGCCCACAGACATGGCTCCTGGGCTGGTGGGAGGGGAAAGGTAGCGGCCTCCCCCGTTGACCATGGGGGATAGCGGGGAGAGGTCAGGCTTTTTGGAGTGAGAAGAGGAGGAAGGCTGGGGATCGTCCATGACTAGGGAGTCCATGATGTCTTGGAGGTCCTTCTCAATGGAGCTGACAATGGCACTGTGCTCAGAAAAGGGGACTCTCTCACCGGGGGCTGGGTGGTGCAACTGGGACGGCCCTGGCTGATGGTTCCCATTGACCAGGCTCTCAGAGTCTGTAGGAGAAAACAGAACCAACATCAGGCTTAGTATATACACACACTGACAAAGACAAGTTGAACATTGTCTGATTGAATTGTGATCACTATGATCAGTGAAGCCAACAATCAGTGTATTATGTAAGGTGTTATAATGTGTGTAGTTCAGGTTAAATTACATTTTCCTGTTCAATATGTTATGGTAACCAGTTTAAAATAGTTAAGGAACCTCAGGGTTTGTGAGATATGTCTGATACACCATGGCTAAGAGCTCTTATTCACACACTCAGCATTGCATTATGCATAAAAACAGCCCTCAAAGTAAATTGGCCATATTCCATACCATGCTTTTGCTTACATACATTGTAAATATATGATACAATATTTCCAAAATGAAAACATGGCTAATAGAAACAGAGTTAGAATCTCAGAGCTGATGAGATCAAATGAGAAGCTTGAGAGAGCATACCATGTATGAATATACCGCAGGATTGCACGATAAAAAAATTCCTTGTTACTTTGATAATTGTAGAGATGCAATTGGAAAAGAGGGACACACAAAGACAAAAAGGGTCAAAGAACGAGTTAGGGACAGAGAAAAAGTAAGAGAAAGAAAAACAGTTAGGGACAGAGAAAGAGTTAAGGACAGAGGACATCTTGAGGAACAGAACTAGATGGACAGTGAGAACGAGAGAAAAAGAGATGGGGAGGAGTAAAGATGGGCCTCGGGTAGATACAGATAGAGGGAAAATTTGCCAGTGTATCCTAATGACAGGGTGACTGGAGAGCAGTGCCGGGCCAGGGCCCAGTCGTAATTCAATTGACATCTCAGGCAACTAGCTGCCACCCCATGTCAACCTGGTAGATTCAGGAACACAAGGGGACATTTGGGTGTGATTTATGGTATATTATTAAATAATGTGATAACTGACTCCACTAAAGAATAGTACTGAATGAAAGTAATTCACAGTTGCATTTAGATATGACCGTAAAAGACCTTGCTGTGAGATGTCAGTGATAACAGTACTGTACATTATACATAAATGAGACGATACATATTTGGTACCTCTTGGAGGTAGGCATATACACAGTATTGGATAAATGTGAATGTCTGTGATGCCTAGTCATCATTCACATGCCAAAGGTTAAATAACATGAAAGTCATTCTAAATACAGCTCTGTTTCAAATGTCTTCAAATACACTCCTGTACACAGTCCAGGATGAACAAATAAACCTACAGTGTAACACTGTCATACACGTCCATCTTATTTAAATATCCCATGTGCTCTTGCTTTCTATTCATAAAGATGACCTCATAGCCTTGATGATGAAGAGTCTTCACAAATAATGCATAACCACTTTTTGTTCTGCAAAGAGCTGGGAGTAGCTTATTCTCCTGGTCTTTCAACAGGAATAATGACTCAACCCGTGCTCTTCTTCCAACATCATTATTTAAGCATCATGTCGTCCTGAATGGCAACATGACAGCCTTATCTCCCCAATACATTTTGGGGTCAAATAATGTCGATATTTTTGGTTACACATTTTTCCCCAATATTTTCTTAGCACAGATCAGAGCACATGGTCGTGTCGCCAGCATTGTCAAACGTCCCAGAATACAAACCAGCAATGTGAAAAAATAGAATTACGTGGAAAAATATATTCGTTTTCTGTCCCTGCCTGGACCCCAAAGCCGCAATAATTGTTAGTAGCTGACTTACATGAATGGGTAAGCTCGCGACTAAGTCGTTTATAATGGCTTATAACGCAGCTAAAACCAAAATGCTAAAACCCTGTATCCCGAACTCAATATAGCAGCCTTTACCGAGGACGGTTGTAGCCTACTCGCCTCTCGACACCGGGGAAGATGGAAAGAGCCTCTGCTGACGTGATATTCCAGCCACGGTTTGTGTGCCAGGCGCCGCTACCCAGCTTGCTCGCTCCACCTCCCTTCTCTGTCCACGGTGCTGATGTGACGGCCCGCGAGATTTACGTGGGCGGGAACTATGTCGTCTGTTAAGTTTCTTAAAGAGACAGTTCACTGCATTCATTTAGCCCGGGTCAAGTAAATAGGTTTACGCATTCTGTTTTTGTTTACATATTGTGCCATGGTAACAGTCTGGCTAACAAACTCATAAACCTGTCTTTTTCTACAACTGAATTCTTTCATTTACATTTAATATTCTTGAAGTATGATTTCAAACATAACACTAACCTTAATCGCACTTAATTGTTTTTTCAAATTTTGATTATCTGACTGTGTGGCAAGCTTGCGAAATTTCTAGGAAGCCATCTAAATGTGTCTGTTACATTTTCTTGCCAGTTGTAATTTTTCTGCACAGACTATACAGTCTGAAGACAAATAAGGCAGGAAAACATATTGCAATACAGTTTGAAATGGATACATTAAGATAGAGAGCATTTAATCCCCTATATTAACCTAGAATGCTCAGGGAAAGGGTGAGGTGCAGGAAAAGGAGAGGAAATACACAGGAAGTAGGAGATGGAAGATAGTTGAATAGGGTGGAGGTTTAAAAATAGAAACCAGATAAGTGGTTTGATTAAAAATCTGGGACCTGTAGTTTCCCATGATCTGGTAACCTAACAAGGTAAAACTTTGGAACGTTCTACAATACACAGCCACAGAGAAAGCAACATCATAGGATAGTACAGCTCACAGGCAAGTTTGCCTAGTGTAGTCCTGCCCTATGCAACTATACAGTAGGCCTACTACAAAAAATCTTACAGTTATTATGTGTATTGACTTATTTTAGTCAATTAATATTGGACTGAAAAAATGTTAGTTAAACTACTCACCCCAAGTTGAACATAAAACATATTTGTGTTATTGTTTAGTGTCAGGATTCTACACAGTGCCCCTTTAAACTAAATCAAAATTGAAAAGTGCTGTGGCAAACATTGCATAGCCAACAAAGTGGTTTGTCTTAATGGAAAACGAATGAGCCTGGTAAGAAAGGTCAGAGATGTAAACAGAGGGTGGCTAAAAAGACTTGTGGCTATCAGAAGGATTACTAAAGTATAGGACTACTAAACAACCTACAAATGAATTGTGAAATGTAAGTGTACAGCAAAGTGTAAATGTTTGAGTGGTACTGTAAGGCAGAAGGCAAATCAAGACTTGTTAACAACAGCTTTGACTAAAAATTCAAGAAGCTCCCAACACCAAATATGTATATGCACTATACATATTCCCAGTGGCATGTTCTGAGCACAGACACAAATATGGAAACAACAGGATGCAGGAACAGATCGCCCATTTAAAAGGCAGCCAAGAAGGTGAAACACACAGTCCACTGTGCTGGCAAGAAGAGGACGGGGAAGGGCTACGCAGCCAAACATTTCTGCCTAGATACCAGGAGTGTAATGAGATGCTCATAAAATATGAATGGTGTTGAGACCAGGCTCACAGGCCAAGGCAGCCAGCGTTAGGTTGCACCCACCCAGGCAGGAAATGGAAAGGCAATATGAGGCCTTCTATGGTGTATGGAACTCCACACCTGTAGAGACCCACCTGCTATACCGATGCAACAATCTGAGCCATACATCTGCATGGCAATACACAGAAACAAGGACCTTGGTTGAGTGAATGTAACCCTGTTAATTTGCTTACTATTTATTTGACAGGGTATTCAAAATGGCTTTATAACATCCTACTTTAAACCTTTTGCTTACCAATACACTTAAGCCTGTAGTTAAATATATTTTGAGGACTGTGCTAAGTTGGTTTCCATAAGCTGAAATCAGCTGTGATGCCTGACTCTGACATCTGTTGCCAGTATTGTGCTTTATATTTCAGGGCTCAGGATCAGTGGTCAGAGCACTGAAAGGATTGTGTAATGTCAAGACAGATGTTTGATTTCCATCTTTTTTTCCTGAGCTACCTTTCAGTCAATGATTAATTCATACAATATATCAGCATGTATGAAAGAACATGTCATGTTTATTTCCGTGTTTGTAAGTAACAGGACAGTGCATTACCGGAGGGGATTCTGTAGTCTCCACCGGAGCCCTTGCATCCCTGAGGCATCATACTCTTCATCCGGAATGCCTCATCTGGGTGGTTGAAGCGGAAAAAGGCAAACTGGCCGAAACACAACATACAACCTGTAAAAGAAAGAATAGGAGATTGAGAAAGCTGTATGATGTAGAAGGGGAGGTTTAGTGAACCATGCTTGTGTGATGAATAACCTTGCCTTAGACAGACCTGCATTAGCTTCCCAGTCTTCTGGCCCAAAGGACAACAGAGTTTAAAGAGTAATCAACCTACTTGATTACTCTTTTTTTGACTGTGTTAAGAACACTGCAGCATAGCACAGTAGAGTTACAAATGATAGGGTCCACGAGGTCAGGCTTGTAACAATGAGATATGTAATGTACGCTCAGTTTCATCAGCTTTAACTTCAGCTGATACAGTATTGGGTCTGTGATATGAGTGAAACACATTCATGTCTGAACAGAATTACTGGAAATTTGCATTTTTTTAATCATGCATCTTTTATCATGATTTATTACAAGTCAGTTGCATCTGGCAGCTTATTAAACTGGTGACAGCTGACGGATATATTAAATAAGAACACAATATGTAACTGCAGGTTCAGTATTGAGCACTTGTTTAAAATTTAACAGACATGTAAACCGTTCTAATTCAGTCTTGTGTGCTACTAATAGCAATCAGGAAAAATGGTTGCAATTGTTACTATCTGTACTGTCCAACTGGTCCCATTATACAGTGAACACCTGAAAATATATTAGAAACTGAAATAGTGGTTGTGTTGGGGGCCTGTTAACAAATATCTGTCATCAGCAAACAGAGCACCTGGGGGGTAAAAAGGCATTCATGTATACTTTGTAAACAGAGCACTGTTATTGTACCAGGAGTGCAATCCAAACAACACCTTATTTTATTTACAGTGCACTACTTTGAACAGAGTCAATTGGGCTCTTTGTGAAAGTAGTGCACTATATAGGGAAGAGGATAGAATTTGGGATGCATGCAGCGTGTACAATGCAGCCAGATGCCCTTTTATTTCACGGAAATAGAGAAGAACACTTGATTACTTCAGAGGTTGTACCAGGACAGCCAGTGATTAGGGCACAAAGACAGGCACAGCTGAATTACCGTGGTGACTATCACAACAGCGGAGGGAGACTTGGTGACGTCAATGGAGAGCAGCCGAGAGGACATTTTTTTCTACAGAGGTGACTTGGACAAAACATTAGCTTAAATTGTTTGACTATAGGAGAAAGAAATTACAGACCCATTTCTATTATTTTAATTTCCACATCTGATAATAATCTATATGAAATTAAATCCCTGGGGATACATAGGTAGCATTAAAAAGTGTCATCACTATGTTTATTATTAAAACATGTTACATATTCTAACTAGGGTTGCACGATACCGATGCCAGTATCGGGCCGATACTGGGCTCATGTACTCGTACTCATATGCCGATACTACGCGCCGATACCACGTCATGGAAACATTAAGTGAAACTCGATGGTTGTGTCGCCTCTGGACGCATAAGTATGAATACAGAACTCAGATTGGTAAAGCGGGAAGACGGAGATGTCAACAGTAACGCAAATAGAGTGCAAGCTCTGACAAATTGTCAAGAGGAAAGGAAAAACACTAATTTAACACAAGCAATTTGATCAAACATCGTTAAGGTACAACACAGCGCAGAGTTCAATGAGTATGCTAATGCTAGCAGCGCAGAACCACAACAACAGCTAAACTCCAACACTGGAGAAGAGAAATAAAATGTCCAGACAGCCTGCAGAAAAAAATTAAAGAGCAGAGCATGAAAGATTCAATGAATCGCGCAAAGTTTACTACCACACGTGCATCAGAGCAGAGCAACAACGTCCTGTATGTTCAGAGTATCAAACTAGCTAGTGAAGTTAGAGAAAAGTAACTGGCTGTGTATGCGCACGTTTGTGTTGAACTGTCAGTAAGTGGCTGTCACATTCATATAAAGGTAGCCACCTTCTGAGCAAGGTAAGACGCTAGCTAGCTAACTTTCACAACTTGATAGCCATAATAGATTAACGTCATGCATGTAACGTTAGAGATTCGGCAGCAGCAATAAGACCTCCGGTTTTCGTATTTTGCCTTCAAAATAAACGTCTGTGGTGAAACGTTATATACATTCGGCAGCAACAAAGACCCTTCAGAATTTCGTATTGTGCCTTCAAAATAAACGCCTGCGATTGGTTGTGTGTATTGTTTATATTTTCAAAGGAAAAACTATGTGGGGTAAAATATGAATTAAACAAATGACTATTTAAATAATAAATTATATAAGGTAAAGAATATTATAAGGTGGAGAACATTGAGAAATGGTTAGAGCTTAATTAAGTTAATGTAGAGAACCTTTCTAATATAAAGAAAATCTGATTTTTGATGTTATTGTTGTTAATTTGCTTTTGCTCATTAGGTTTGGAGAGGGACTGTGTTATAAATCTGGGAGGCGATTCATGAACCGTTTTTTAAGAATGATTAATTGAGTGGGAGTAATTATGTTAGTAGGGAATGATGTTAAATAATTATTGTCAAATAATGTTAAGTTGACAAGGAAGAGAGACTGATTTAAAGGGATGACATTATTGCAATACATAAAAAACATGTTTGTAGCATCACATAGAAAAATAACATTTTGTGAGAATTGGAGGTTGGAGATAAAGGAGTTTCAAGAGCCTGGCTACACTATGATGCAGAGGCTGTGGTGACAAGCTGTTCTGTGTGTGGCCAGTATGCTAAAGATAAAAGCAGAAACATCTAATTTGTCATCGGAAATAAAAAGTTTGATTTCAACAAAATACCTTATTATCTCAATGAAATGTACTGAAATTAATGTATACATGACATGAAAAGGAAATTATTATTTTGGCCAGTAAAAAGTATGCTTGGCTGGTGGATTTTTTCATCCACCAGTCCCCTTGGCAGGTGAGCCAAAAAGTAAAATTTCAGACACTGTATGGGATGGATTGGGACATTAACTTGTCATAAAAAAAAGTGTCTCAACAATATATCATTTTGTCATGCATTGACATCACGCCAAGTTTGAATATTTGGCTAGACACCACTAAGCATTGTGTTAAACTGACTAACATTTCTTATGAAGTTTAATCCCACCACAAATAGCATCAATGAACTGTATGGCTTTTGCCACTGGCCATTTTAATAGCTTATTAACCTGAAATTGGCCTACTAGTATCTTACTACTTGGAAAAGTGTTAAGAATTGAGCAACTGCTAGCGAGACTGAAGATTAACATTACACTGACAAAGCTATTTCATTTCATGGCACAACAACGTTTGTTTTTCTTTCATTTGTGAATGACATTGATACAATAACTATCAATATAGGCGGCAATAAATGACTTTTTTGTCAAGTGAAAAGACGAGAATTGTGGAAACACCAGAACCCGTCCAAAACATGTTTATAGGGGACAAAACTTTTGTTTTTTTACTGAAAAAAGCCTACGTAGAGCAGCTTGGTATCGGTACTCGGTATTGGCAAGCACCCAAATGTAAGTACTCGTACTTGGCCTGAAAAAAAGGTATCTGGCTATCCCTCATTCTAACAATATTTTAACTACATAGAAGATTGTAGTGAACAGAACCACATCCACTGAATATCTTTCTGTACATGCTCTCAGTTCTCAGTAGATAGTTGAAGATGACGTCTGTGTTTTGGCATGAGTGAGTCACAACCCAGGAGAACAAAGTCATGGCTTTAACCTGCATTAACACGATCTGTGGCAGAACTGAAACACACCCAGTGTCAGAACCACCTTTCAAATAATATAGCCCTGTGGCTACAACAATCACCAAGCCAGCTCAACCTCAAAACTCATTGGCTATTCAGAGAGCACTCTGCACTGTACAGACTTGATCTATAGCATAAACAGCATGCACAAAACTATGTTGCACACCACGCCGTCATGGTCATATAATGTCTGTTAAACATGTCAAAATACAAACCAAGGAAGAAAAATGGCAAATACTTCATATGTAGTTCCCTATGGAGAAACATCTTTGAACATAGGTAGTCTGTGCAAAATGCAGATATGATAACCTGCAGAACTGTATGGGGTCCTGATAAAACATTTCGGCAAATCACGTTCCTTCTGTGTCTGGGTCTTCCACTGAGTGCCTGCTGCACCAGAAAGACAGCACGTACACACAGGCCCAGGGCAGAGAGAGCCTCTATTTTGCCCTAAACAGCTGAGCAAGTTATAGAACAGGTCATCAGGGATCAGACAGGCAAGATGAGTCAGCAAACCGCAACTACAGCATTCTGTGTCTGTCTGTGTGTGTTTGTGTGTGTGTCTGTGTTTCCGTGCATTGCTCTGTGTGTAAGTTAGCAAGCTCATAGTAAGGAGTAAAGGCAGACTGTTATCAATTCAAGAATATTTTTAAAAAACATATGATATATATAAAATATATATCATGAACTTTGAATTGCTGCTGATACCCAGCACCGATCCGATACTGCCATCCATTTCCATTTTTTGACATGTGCTATGATTGCCATAATTCTTTTTACTGCTTTTTATTTTCTTATATTTCTTTTTATTTTCTTATTAAAATATGCTAAAATACACTCCATGAACAATTTAAGGTAGAGTAAGGCATCGGAGGAAATTCTACAGCAATGCAAAATGAGAAAGTGTATTGGACTAATATGCCACTACAGGTAAAGTAAAGCATGTGGCAAACTGACAATGGTGCTGGCGTTACCTAGCTGGGGTTTCACTTTCTCTGCAAAAGTTACAACTACCACTTTTACTAGTGGCTACTTCAAGTGAAAAGTACTTCCAGCCTGGAGACATTATTGTCGTTGTTGTTGACTTCACTAGGCATAGCCCGTATGTTTCTGGTCTGTCCATCATCAACTTGTTTTCCGCACATTGACATTAGCTCATTACATAGCATTGGTGTCACTCTGATACCTGATGTCATCTTTTTAGTCAGTATCTGACAAATTTCCAACGCCAGTAACGTCATAGCCAATCCGTTGTATAGAAAACCATCCTTCAATACAACAGCTGCATGAAATAACGGTTAGTCAGTAGCTACATGCAGTCATAGGACATTATCTGTGGACCAAATCTCCTAACACTAATTGGGATTCCTTTCAATTCATTCATTTAGATACCTACTGGTATTGATAAATTCCATTACTAAGTATTGACGTTGTCAACCAGCAGGTCTGATCAGAACACTGGACATGTCCTGTAGCACTCTGTGATTCCAGTGCCTCGTTTTCATAATTAACTATGCTTCAAAATAAAAAATGGTAATTGAGTAAATCAATACCATTAGCAGGATACCCAGGCAATCACTGTGCTGAAATTCTATAAAATAGCAGCTTTAGCTACTTTACAGAGGAATACTAAAATGATTATTTTATAGAAGACATAAAAAGATAAAATACTGTAAAATATCCACATTAACAGAATGCAAACACTTCCCTAGTCACTTCCAAACTTTACTCAATGTCTTCCTGATCATGCGACCAGACCAAGACCTAAATGTCATTACCCTAATAGTAATAACACTCCCCTAAACGGAAAAACCCTGCTCAATCCCTTATGCTGTTCCACAGTACCCTGAGTCCTGCTCAACTCATCTTTCCTAAGAAAGTGGTTGAGCAAATATCAGGCTTCTGACTATTAAGCATACCACAGTGATGCCAAATCAGACCTACAGAGATACCCAACACCACTCTGTAGGTCGTCAGCAGAGACCGTGGCTTGAGCACTTAACTTGGTAGGGGTCAAATTCCTATTGGATGTTGTCTAGTCCGTTGGTAACTCATTGGAGGATGGGATTAGAAGACAGGGCACCTAAACAGTGACAGCAATGCTGAATGAATCCTTGAATGAGGTTTCTCCACTCAACATGTTATGTTCTTTACTCTGCACGGAAGAATACTTTCACTCAAGACGAACATTGAGGGGATTAGAATGAAATCCGTGGATTAAGAGCTATATTTCTTAACTGTTCAGTAGAACGTTTTTTCAAGCTCTTTGCTAAAACAACCTTAAGGAAAATGTCACAAGACTGCTGAAGGAGAATGGGGTGGCAGCTGCAGAGCCAAGATCCTTACAGTTAATCAACAAGATTGATTCTCTCGACAATGAGAGGCAAAGTCATACTTTAACACTCAAATAATGTCTGAACTTATGGGTTCTCATCACGGTGAGTGCATTTTGGGAATGCCTCCAACTATCATCTTTCATATATTTTATGGGGCTGTCTCAGGAAGTTACCATATTCATGTTATTAATTTACAATCAAAAAATGAATTATGTAGTCTAATGAAGCAGAACATGTGACAGAAGAACAAGCAACAACATATCCATGTTTTGCAAAGCAAAAAATCAAAGACGGTGATGACAGAGATGGGCATTGATATGCATTTACTATAAGGGCATTTTGACAGTACTAGAAGTGACACTCAAGAGCACAAACCATTATGCCCTGAAAGGACTTTGACACTGACAGGGATTTAAATCCAGGGATGGCCCTGGACGTTCTGCCACCCTAGGCGAGACAAAAAAATTGCCGCCGATCAGGGGCGCCAGAGGGCTGCAGCCAATTTTCACGCTGGAGGGAGGCAGCCAATTGTCAAAATGCCGCCTCAAATTCAAGTGCCGCCAAAGGTGGCTGCCTAATCTTGCCTAATGGGAGGGCTGGCCCTGTTTAAATCTCTAGGAAATTATAAACTCTGTTCTCTAAGGACAAACAACATTTAAGAGATACTCTTATGAAAAACATCTACACAAAATGTACCATATAGGAGAAGACTGGGTGGATAGATGGAATGGTTGACAAAGTACACTGCTCAAAAAAATTTAGGGAATACTTAAATCACACATCGGGTCTCGATGAACAAAATATATTAAAGATCAAAATCTTTACTGTACATTGTGTAATTTGTTGAGAACCAAATGACGTAACAACAGTCAATGGAAACCAAAATCACCAAATGATTGAGGGCTGGATTCAAATTCACACCGAAAATCAAGATAAACAATTGAAACCTCAGGCTGTTGCAACTTGCGTGAATTTCATCACGGCAACTCCACGTGCCTGTATACACTCCCGACAACATCTGGGCATGCTCCTGATGAGACGGTGGATGGTGTCCTGGGGGATCTCTTTCCAGATCTGGATCAGGGCATCAGTGAGCTCCTGGACAGTCTGTGGCGCTACTTGGCGGCGTCAGATGCACCGATACATAACATCCTAGAGGTTCTCAATTGGATTCAGGTCTGGGGAATGTGAGGGCCAGTCAATGGCATCAAGGCCTTCGTCATCCAGGAACTGCCTACACACTCATTGTCCTGCACCAAGAGGAACCCAGGGCCCACTGCACCAGCGTAAGATCTGACGATGGGTCTGAGGATGTCATCCCGGTACCTGACAGCAATCAGGGTACCGTTGGCTAGCAAGTGGAGGTCTGTGCGACCCTCCAAGGATATGCCTCCCCAGACCATCACTGACCCACCGCCAAACCGGTCATGCTGGATGATGTTGCAGGCAGCATAACGTTCACCATGGCGTCTCCAGACTCTTTCACGTCTGTCACGTGCTCAATGTGAACCTGCTTTCATCTGTGAAGAGAACAGGGCGCCAATGGCAGACCTGCCAATTCTGGTGTTCTCTGGTGAATGCCAGTCCAGCTGCACAGTGCTGGGCTGTGAGCACAGGTCCCACTAGAGGATGTCGGGCCCTCATGCCACCCCCACTTTTTGGGGGTTGTCTTGCCTCTCCAGTGCACCTGTTGTCACTTTCATTTGTACCAAAACAGGTGACATTGATTCACAATCGCATATGCATCCTAACTGGAAAGACTGATATCCCAAACGTTTAAATGATTTGGTGTTATACTGTGATGATTACATGTTCTGTCAATTTTTTTGAGCAGTGTAGTTTATTAAGGTAGTGGTAGACAATGTTCCCCTGACTAGCATTCTCCAAGCAGCAGGATATTATGCTGGCAGCAATAACTCAGATTTTCTTTTCAAAATAAAAGCCATCATTGAAATGCATAGCAATGTGTTTAATTTCTTATAAAGATTGTGAATTGCAGTCGAATGCAAGTTATATGTTTTTCTTTAAGCAAAAGCATTGAATAATGAATAGAAATAAATATTATATATATATATTTAAAGAATCAAGAAGAATATTGGAACAGACATTAAATATACAATGTAGGGACCAGATTGTAACCTATATTTCCTTATAACAAAAAATACACATGTGAAGTAGAACATGGCATTCGAAAATTACTCACTAGGGTGTGCAGAATCCATATAGTGTCATTTCATGGGGGAAAATTTTCGTAGTCATCCACTCCATTGGCTCCAGTGCAAAACTCTATACCCAAATGTGGCCAACAAAAATTACCTAATAGCAACAAAACCTGAACAAATTTATTTCAATTTCTTTACAATGAACCATAATTTGGTTTCACGATTTTAAGTTTTAATGGTTCATCATGAAACAGAGATGACCAGACACTAAGTCTAGAGTGTCAGACACCTCTAAAGTGGAGGACGCATTGGACAAAGGGATGCCAAAAAGTAAGCAAGACAGTTGCCATGGCATGGTTGTGTTTTACTGCTTGAGGAAAGGCCAGAGACTTTAAAGAATACCAGTTATTCACTCAATGCTTTAGCCATCACTGAGGTCATTAAGTTTTGCCACACATACCAAGAGATAGAGAAGATTCTCAGGAAAGCAATGGGAGTCCATCTGGGAAGAGGAAGTTCTCGTATGACCATGCTATTTTCATATAGCAGAGTTGGCAAGTCCAACATAAATTAGTTGGTATATGAATACATGTCAGAAGTATGTTAGTCTACTATTAAAAAAACAGGGTATAAGTAGCTTATACAGCAAAACCCAGCGAGAAAGTGTTTTTTTTTTTAATTGTGATGAGTACAATTAATGAAGACAGTAAGAAGTCTGTTAACAGAGAAGGCTGTCATGATATTTCATTTGCTAACATAATAACTAACACAATCATCCACCTGCAGTATATCATGTAGCTTAACAACACCAATGCAATATTCTGGTTCCTCCTATGGTAAAGTATTTTCGTAATTGAAATCTATAAATGTTATTTAATTACACAGATATTAGCAAACATTCCCGAAATGCAATATCCTGAAACAATCAACTACCACCTTTAAGACATAATGGAGTGGCAGGGCCGAGCAGATGCTCCTGCTGGTGTTGTCAGTGATACAGATGGCCATAAGGTATTTCTCTATACACGCTCAGCAGATGTGGACTCACAGAGCAAGTATGGGCTGGAGGATATGGGGTTTACCAGGCGGAAAAATAAAGTACGGAATCGCAGGGCCGCCTGGTGCTTGTCTGTAAAGGGGTGCAGTCTGTTTCTATTTACGTCCTATCACAATTGGGGTCACCGCAATGCATCAGACATTACAAAATCTTGACAGGAGTGAGTGAGTTTGTGAATAGATTGCATCTAGTTTTTAGGCTGATTTTTACAGCCTGCATAGGTTACATTCACCAAAAATAGAAACGTAACAGTAGGCACCAGTAAACATGACAATATAAATAGCAGTCATCGTTGGGGAATTGGCGAGATTTTAACTTACGTCACAGGAGGAAATTCCCTGTTATTCACAGTGCAAAAATATGACGGTGTTATAAGTTAGCCTACATAAATTGCTCATAAAATATACCCACAAAACGATAATATTTCGTTGTGGCAAATGTGACGTATGATGCAATATCGACACAATTGTAATGTTTACAATTCGAAAATACTTCATAAAACATTCAAGGTACAATTAGACAACTTATTCCTGTCTGTGGTCCCATCCAACTCTTCAGCAATTCCCTACAACACTCTTTATATTCCCTATGACACACCTAAACTAGGCTACTAAAAACATTCTGAAAAACAATATGAAAAAACACTTACTTTAGATACAATGAATGAAAGTCGTCTTGTCCTCTGTTACCATTGCGACTGCTCCTTTAAAAAGACCCACGTGCCTTTCCTATATGGTAAATTATTGTCGAAGAAACAAGAGAGTGGTAATAACTAGTGTAATAAGGGCTTGCCTTGTCCGGTCGAAACCTTTGTTTTGACAATATAAGTAGGCTGTTCTTCCACAGGTAGCTCGCCTAAATGTTGTTTTCACAAAGCACGCTGTCCACGTACCTGCCCTAGTGCAGCCAGTTGAAAAGTGAGTTCACCCAGGAGTTGTGGATACAATACATTTCAGTTAACTATTCTGAGTTTACTATTCCTTATCCATCTATCCTTCCCTCACAGCCTAGCACGGTGTCCTATTTTAGCATACTTGATGGACAAAATTTCACCCGGCTGGACGAGCGCATGCTTGTAGGAGCTCCTGGCAGCGGGAGAGATTGTCGGATTTGAACAGCTGTCTGTGACACAGACTCAAACTAATTTTTAAGCAAGAGAAAAGGCTTTGGTGTGAGAAGGGGGAGGAGAACAGAGGGTGTTGGGGGAACAGGAACCTGAGTCAGAGCTTTGTAAGCATGTGTAATCTCAGAGAGGGTTCTATGACATGGTACAATCTGCGTCATTTTCAATAACCTCACCCATTTCCGGTCAGATTATTTGTTTGAGATTCTTAGATTCTGACTACCAAATTGGTCATGATTCTTTGGTGACTTTTCTGCGGTATCACCTTCATTCTCCAAATAAATTTATACCGAGAATTTTACGTGGTAATTGTGCTGCTGCTGGTAGAAAACATACATACAAAATGAACAAAACCTTTGCAAAGTTGACGTAAAATTATATAAAATGGGTCATAAACATAGAAAAGTATTTGAGAGGTGAGTATATCCTATACATTTATTTAGATGAACGTTGTTTTAGGTGCAGTGTAGAGAATCTGTTTGGTTAACAGGTAACAGATTTGGACTTGATTTAAATTAGATTTGGCTTGAACAGAGATGAGCTGTTCAGGTCGCAGGAATAATTTTCACCCGCGACATTGATTGAAAGGTTGCCCAATTGTGTGAAAACCGCGTATATGGCAAACCTGAGTGTGTTTAGCCTTGCTACCAGACTGGTGGTAACAATGCTAACTTATTTCAGTGAGGAAGAAGCTGGGAAATGTTAGGGTAACCTCAGCTTGCAGTCTTTCCATGATAAGCAGTTACTCCATTACTGAGCAAGTGAGGAGTTTTTTTAAAATGTATATATATAGTGGTCAATGAGATTGCAAAATGTATTCAATTATTAATGTAATTGCTGTTTCGATGCTTATTTGATCTAATTTGTTTTCCTAAGTTGTTGCAAGTGTGCCAATAAACGTGACGCATGTAACATACCATCAAGTATGCATACAGTAGGCTATTTGCAAAGCTAGTATAGAAAGGTCCTAATATTAACACAACCTCACTGACTAATAAAAAAGGCTACACATTGGTCTAAAGTAATTCCTTCGAGGTACAGTTGCGTCCGTGCGAACAGGTATTTGAATCCTGGCCGTGCCAAGGGGTCCAGCATGTGATAGTACAATTTAGCTCAGTGCTGCCTGGGTGGACGTGTGGGTGTCGAACAAGGCTGCATTGTCACGCTGCATGCACTCTAGCAAGACTTGTAGTAGGTTGGGTGCCTCCGATAGCCACATATCCACCCAGGCAGCACTGAGCTAAATTCTTGGCTGTGGAATGCATTCTCCTCAGCGTGTGTGCGCCCATTAAAACATCCTGGTTTAGACTCTCTGGACAATGAAATCCCATTGTCAAAGTTTAGCATTGGATATACTTTTCACTGACGCTTGTAACAAAAGAAACAACATACAATGTGTCAAAGTATTGTCTAATCTGTGAATATCTTTACACAGACATTGTGCTGCAGAATAAAAAATGACACCAATTTAAACTAAAAGGTTTTCTTCAACTAAACAAATCATTTTCAGGTTATTACCTTAAAGGTATTATTTGACTCTTTATACCCCCCACCCCAGGGGGAAAAGGGAATCTGTTACAGTAAGAGGGTTGGAATAAAATAGCCATGTGCCTGTTGGAATGTCCAAGAGAATCCAGGAAATAGTCAATGTCATCACCAGCTCTACCTTATTGTCTAAAGGAGCCTAGAAATACCCAAGCATGTGATGGGTAGAAGTAGAACACCAAGAGGCGCTCGAGTTAGCAGTTCCAGAGTTTCAATGTTTTATAAGTGTAGCAAAAATGCTTATGTTTTGGCTCCTAAACAGTTTGAGTGAGTGAGTGAGACTGTTTCCCTGATGAGTGTATTCAATTTAGTATTTGCTTGGGGTGTGTGAATGGGCTGGGGTGTATTTGTTGTGTTATTATGTGCAAAGAGTTCCGAAGTTAGATAGTCAGCCCAACAGTGTGATTGTCCTGGTTATTTCATGATCAATGTACTGAGGAAAAGCATGCCAATTTACTCAATTTTTCTCAATCTTTTCTCAATCCTAATACACCAATAATGCTTGCATTGGTTGGTCAAGGACATAGAGGTTATTACAGAAAACGTGCTAGCATGGACACTACCATTAAAGGCATCCACCATTCTTATGTAGTTAACTGTTTCGGACTTTCAACTACACTGGATAATCCTTCCTAATTACCCAGTTGGTTATTGGCTGATCCCTCCTAATGACCTGGTTTGTCATGTGATCACGATTCCAACTTGGTCATAGGGAGAGATTAACAAAGGAATTATATTGAAATGGATTACTTCCACGTAGAGATTCCTTACAATCTTATTTACATTATA
The DNA here is from genome assembly GCA_016801175.1 of Esox masquinongy. Classification (NCBI taxonomy): domain Eukaryota; kingdom Metazoa; phylum Chordata; class Actinopteri; order Esociformes; family Esocidae; genus Esox; species Esox masquinongy. Next base: position 72,683 of record JACXGI010001185.1, on the reverse strand, counting down.
ATACATTTTCCTAGACATATCGAAGAAGAGTGAAGATGCTAGATAATTTTTTTTGTGTAAACTTACAGATAGCGATAGCTTGAGAAGCCACCAGCTTCTGAGGTAGCGTGCGCCACTTTTTCGATCGAGCCTCCTGGGGGTTTGCAAGTGTGAGGAAAAGTTTCAAGCCTCTGTGCAGTGCACACGCATATCACTCGATTTTCCTTGAATTGACACTGACAATCCTGCATGAAGTCCTGAGCATGCCAGTGTAAATTCAAACGCTATGGAAATGATTATTTTAATTTGGGGAAAATGCCTGATAAACTGTAGTTTGGAGGATGTATTGGCATGGGTATTGTGCCGTTTTATCCTACAAACCATGATTTCTCAGGCATTATCAATTTTATACAACAGCTTATTAACAATGATAGACATTTACCTTGAAAGGGAAGCTCACTATAAGACTTCCTACTGGGGGAAATGCGTGTAAACACCCATCCAACTGGTTATTTCAACTAGGAAACCTCGTTATGACTTTCTAAACGCTGTCGTTGTGCACAACTGAAATGGCAACTATCATATATGGCCATATAGGGCCAATGTATCACGGCCAAGGACTGTTGTTAGGCATAATGCAATGCAGAGGGCCTGGTTTAAGTAGACTACAATAAGAGAAAAACTTGCCATAGATGTTCATTTCAACAAGTCATTGTTTGTAAGAGCCATACCCTGTGATAGGCGGACAGGTTGGGTGACAGGAAGCCCGTCTATGGCACATTGGTTCCCACAGGGGTGAAGAGTGATGATTCCTGCACGGTTTTCTATATAGCAGTGCTGGGCAGCAATCCCTGGGCCCTGGATGCTGATGTCCATCTCCCCATGGCCCAACGTGGTCCTGCCTATAGAAATAACACAATCATTTTGATATAATCTAGTGGCCACGCGTTAGTCAGTTTTACATGGTTTATGAAGGGTCAACGTCTTGCAGTAAACAGTCATGCAGTAAATTAGGCAGACAAGGTAAGTAACAGAAATTATTTGTTTCTAAATTACATTCCACAATCCATAGCCCCCTCCCTCTGCCTGACACAGGGCCTGTCTAGCCTCATCTCCACTGGGGCCCAGATAAGAGGAGGAAAACCCCTGGAATGTCACAGCACATTGCAACAGACATTCCTATCCTCCCTCCCAAGGTGTTGTCCCAAATTGCGCCTTATTCCCTATGAGATGAAACACGTTTGACCAGTGCCCATGGAGAATAGGTTGCATTTTATAGGGAATAAGTTTGGGATTGGACAGAGGAATTCCTTGTATGAATGTCTAGCAATGGTGGACAGACCCAGCAGGCGGTGGAGGAGGTGTTAGGAGTGTGTTGGGTGGTGGGGGCTTTGAAAATAATGCTCCCTCCCTCTTGCTGTCACATGGTGCAAAAAAGAAGTGGCAATAGGGTCAGAGAGCATAACTTAGTCAATTCTGCTGGGACTGAGCTGTGTGTATGTGTGTGTAGAGTTCGACCATAGCTCCTAGAATCTATATACACGTCTGGGTGACGGATATGCCACTGTTGGGTTCATGCTGTTGGAGCTGATTTGTGAGCATGTGAATGTTTCTGTATTCTGTGGTTTTATTATTGTAACTTTATTTACCAAGTCATATTATTAGAATAACTATTAACTCAATCAATTAAATGTATTTAATAAAGCCCTTTTTACATCAGCAGTTATCACAAAGTGCTTTTACAGATTCCCATCCTAGAAACCCCAAAGAGCATGCAACAACAAGAAATTGGTTCACAGTGTTTAGGGAAAACCCCCTAGAAGCGTCTGAACCGTGGAAGAAACCTAGAGAGCAGCCTAATCCTGAGCTGTGGCCAGTTCATTTGCAATGTTACGAATGTAATAATAAACAGATCATATTGATTGATGTGGTATTTTCTCTCAGGGATCCATTGAGAATGACCCCTGTCAACATAACACAGAGCATTATTACTCCAAAAGTCTTAATTTGAAATAGAAACAATTACTATTTAGGTTATAGTATAGGTTCTCAACTTTTATTTGAGGGTATCTATGTACATTTTGGTTAACACAGTAATGTTTTTTTTAAATAGTCCCCCTATTTCAAGGCAACAAAATATGATGATTGATGTGACCCATTGACTCCACCGCACTGTTGGTATCTTCTTTGATCATAGTCTGACAAGCCTGTACTGAAGCCATCTTTAATTGTAGTGTCTTCTGAGGTCTTTTTTGCCTTAAGTCTCATCTTCATCAAATAGACACCATTTTTAATTGGTTTGAAATCTTGAGATGGACTTGGCCGGTCAAGAACTTTCCACTTATTAACGCTGAAAAACTAGTTACTATGGCAGAAGGCTTGGTATCATTAACTTATTGTTCAACCCCATTTCCAAAAAAGTTGGGACGCTGTGTAAAATAGAAATAAATAAAAGATTTAAACCCTATATTCAACAGAATATAGTACAAAGACAACATATTGAATGTTGAAACTGAGAAATGTTGTTGTTTCTTGAAAAATAAATGCCCACTTTGAATTTGATGCCAGCAACACGTTTCAAAAGAGCAACAAAAGGCTGGTAAAGTTGTGTAATGCTAAAAAAGAATCTGCTGGAATATCTCACAACTAATTAGGTTAATTGGCAACATGTCAGTATAATGATTGGGTATAAAAAGAGCATCCCAGAGAGGATGTGTCTTTCAGAAGTAAAAATGGGAAGAGGTTCACTACTCCGTGAAAGACTGCTTGGGCAAATAGCGCAACAATTTAAGAATAACGTTTCTCAATGAAAAATTGCAAAGAGTTTGGGGATCTCACCATCTACGGTACATTTTATAATTAAAAGATTCAGAGAATCCGTAGAAATCTCTCTACGGAAGTGACAAGGCCGAAAACCAATATTGGATGGTATGGGGGTGCATCAGCATCCGTGATGGTATGGGGGTGCATTAGTGCACATGGCATGGGTGACTTCCACATCTATGAAGGCAGCATTAATGCTGAACAATATATACAGGTTTGGGAGCAACATATGCTGCCATCCAGACAACGTCTTTTTCAGGGAAGGCCTTGATTATTTCAGCAAGACAATACCAAATCACATTCTGCACGTATTACAACAGCATGGCTATGTAGTAACTGGCCTGCCTGCAATCCATACCTGTGACCCATTGAAAACATTTGGCACAATATGACACAAAAAATACAACAAAAGAGACCCTGAACTGTTGAGCAGCTGAAATCCTATATCAAATAAGAATGGGAAAACGTTTCACTTTCAAAACTACAGTAGTTGGTCTCCTCAGTTCCCAAACACTTACAGAGTGCTGTTAAAAGAAGTTGTAAACATGCATCTGTCCCAACTTTTTTGAAACATGTTGCTGGCGTCTAATTCTAAATGGGCATGTATTTTTCCAAAAACAATAACATTTGTCAGTTTCAACATTTGAAATGTTGTCTTTGTACTATTTTCAGTTAAATATAGGGATTAAATGATTTGCACATGATTGCACATTATTTGCATTTTATGCAGTGTCCCAACTTTTATGGAAACAGTGTTGTATGATGAAATGCCAGCCAATAAGTTTCAAGGCATTTGCTTGTACTTCAGTAGGCAGCCTCATAATGGCTTAATTGACCTTCATTGATAGTTATTTGGTCCTCATGTTGACAGACTTACTATTGGCATTTGTATATAAAATATATAAGCTCACCTTCAGGAAGGGGCAGCAGTGTGATGGCCGTACTGAGACGACCACTGCCCAGACTGACCAGATGGGGGCGCTCTGCCTGAACCTTTAGCCCCTTGCTGCTCTCAAACAGATCGAGTGGAGTACTCTTTGAATAGAAAGGTCACAGATTCAATCACTTAAACTTTACTCTATTACTTCATGCCTATAACAATATTTCACATTTAGACAACACTTGTGTTCATCTCATTGACCAAAATAGCAGCACTCACAATGTCCAAACACATTAAAGCATAAAACATAAAGCACTACAGGGAAATAAGGGGTCAAAATATTGACAGCCCTCCACATCACTGGCCATAATTTTAACACCAGTTTAAAACAAGGCAAGCTCTTGCAATTTCATGCCTTTTGCAGTTTGTTCCAATGGGAGGGGCCAGTTAACTTAACCCCCCCAACTCTCTACCTGCCTTAAGCAGATTTACATTGTCCAGATGTGCTAGAAAATGTAGGTAAAAAGGTCAAACAGGAGCTGTCTTAGTATGGCCATATATCTGAAGACAAAAATTACAGTCTCTGAAGATCTTTGAAACATTAAAAGGAATGCAAATAGACCTTAACTGCCCTCAAGCTACAGCTGCCCTTTTGACTATGGCCATTTCTACATCCATAATGGATGGATGCTTAGTGGGACAGCACATGTTTACTAGACTGGAAGGACAAAACATGACATTATCTGGAAATGTTGGCTATCCAGAAACATTCATCCTTTTGGTTCATTCTCTATTAATACACTCATTGCGTTTCAGCCCTGCTTATAGCCACAGTGGATCATACTGTAGGCCCCGGTTCCAGTTCATTTCATAACCCAACGACATCCAGCCTAGCCTGTATGAATGTGTTCTCTGTGTGGTGGCATGGCTCTAGCAGCCTGCCCTTGCTGTTTACATATTGCTTTACACAGACAGAGTGTGCGCTGTTAGGGAGCCTGTCCCTAGTTATGCCCGCAGAGCAAAAACACCAGCATGGGGCTTTGGGCTGTACAAGAAGGGGGAGTTGTCATGGTAACATCGCTTGCTCAAACCCGCTGAAGCACTGAGAGCTGCAATTAGAAGACATTACCTCCTGGAAGATATTCAGTATGATCTATGTTGTGAAGTACCTCTTTGTCATCAGTTTAACATCTATTGGAGTGTGTGGTACACAAGGGTTTTTTACCATTATTTTACCAGGAATGCATGCTAACAACTGAAAACAACTAGTTCAGGTCTAAGTCTACTGTCTATCCTGACTGATAACCCCCCTTTGAAATCCACCCATCTGTACATCATCTTTCTGAAGCACTAGCAACAGTCAGACTCTACTCTGGACGGTCCTACATGGCTGTCCAAGTAGGATTATCCACTTTAAATTAGGTCCATCAGTTAATAAAACTGGGCACTAAAATGACTGAGGAGATGAATGATAACAGCTTCATGTAGATATGGAATAAGTCAATAGTGAAAATTCCAATATAACTCCAGCACAGCTTACTAAAACCTCTCTGAAGAGCCCCCATAAATGATAGGAAAAGGTCTACTGTGATAGTAATCAATGTGTTTGCTGCTTGATATAAAAAGGTCTACTGTGATGTAATTTCCATCTCATCAGGCTCATCTCTATGGGATATTTTTCACTTTGACTGCATCCCCTGTTTTACTGACTCTTTCACTCTTTTTTATTTAAAGGTCTTAATTGGCATGGGAAACAGTTATTTTCCCCTCTTTCCTGTATTTCATTAAGCTACTATTAGTGGCACCTAAATTAGTATCCTGTGTTCTGCTGCTCCCCTGCGGCCAACTGCTCTAAGCTTATCATAATCCTGCCTCCATTTGTATTCATCCTCTCTCTCACTCTCTCTCTCTCTCTGACATTCCTGACCTTCTCCCCGCTTTATTTTTTCCGGATCCGTCTCCTACTTCACTTCTCGTGTATCACCCCCCCTTACTCTAGCTACCAGTGCACTGCATTTTGGGCCATCTGACCTGAACCACAGCTGGTGCAGGGCTACATTACCCAGACAGGATCAAGACATTCAGTATCAGTGTTCTTATAATTACAAACCCAAATGCCTGGTGGTTTGGCATTTGCTTACTTTGCTGGCTATAGCCTTCATATCTGTCCCTTAACCTTTACCTTGATTGGTAGGTTGTTTCAATTAATATTTACCCACAGCAGGGATTTTCAGGAGAAGACTAGCAGCCTATTCTGCGTTATAATTATATGAAACATTAGGTGGGCTATGACCCTTTGATTGACATACATGTTTGTGATCTGTAAAAACAAAGCATAATACCAGATTTTGGTTCAAACACCACTTTTTCACTATTCTATTGGTTCGATTACACTGGACAAGCTCCATCAAGTCCAGCTAAAGAATTTTAAATGATTTCATACATTACTTGACTTCTAGCCTCAACAACACATTGCCGAATAAACCCCAGGTGACTACAGAAGCAGCTTGTCATTACAGATCCATAGTTCTCTTATTTACTTAACCCTCAATTAGCCTTGACATCAACATTGTTACATCAATGAACCCAAAAACAGAGAACATTCTGTGGAGATGTTTGACATTAGAATAATAAAACAAAATTTCACTGTGCGATGAAAGCCTGCGTTTTGTTTGGTTTCTAATGTTGCTTGCCAAAGCTTGAGCATTGCTCAAACAATGCTCCCCCTGCCCCC
>JACXGI010001185.1:45844-66167 GCA_016801175.1 Esox masquinongy | reverse complement strand
CAAAACAAAACACAGCTGTCAGCGGATCATCTAACAAGCAGTCAAACTGACATGAAAGGATTTAGAAGGTTCAAAGGCCTGCTTTTTACAAAAGAAACTTGAATTATACTTTTGAATCTACTCTTTGTGTCTGTGTTCTCAGTCAAGTCTCATTTTTTATGTGGTGTCTGTACACACGCACACAGAACCCTACAAGAACGGTCATTATTTTAGCTATGAAACAATAAAAGAAACTCTGAATATCCTTCTCTAAACCTCAATTCATAATTGACGACATTCTAAATGAAGGACACAAACAAAGATATATGATGTGTTTTCATTGTTTATTTAATAAAAGTGGTTCATTCAATAGCTTGTATCACCTCCATTAGCAGCAATAACATGAAATAAACGTCGCTGAAATCTTTTTTAAGGGATTTTTGCCAACTTCTCCTTTCAAAACTCAGCCAATTGAGTGTTGTTTGATGGATGTCTGGCTTGCACGGTGTTGCTTCAGGTCTTGCCATAGCATCTCAATTGGATTAAGTTCAAGACTTTGACTTTGCCAATCCAAAACACAAATCTTTTTTCTCCTCAGCCATTCTTTGGGTTGTTGTTTTGTTGGAAGATCCATTTTCAGCCCAGCTTAGCTCCTTGACTGATGGCCTCACATTCTGTCCAAGAATCTCCTGGTATGTCTAACCAGGTCCAGAAGAGGAAAGGGTGACCCAGATCGTGACATTCCCACCACCTTACTTGACCATACTTGACTGTTAAGACTCTTTGGTGGTATTGGGTTTTCGACAAACATAGCGGTTTTGATTGTGACCAAGAGAATGGACTTGGGCCCTGGCAAAGTTAAGACAAGCAGTTTGGTTCTTTTTTGACAGGAGAGGCATTTTCCCTGCAACACTTGAATGAATGTCAATGGGATTCAGTCTTCTTCTTATTGTTGATGCATACACAGCAACCACAGGTACAGCAAGGGAGGTCTGCAAATCTCCAGATGTTATGTTTTTCGTTGGCACCTGATTTATAATTTTTCTTGTGGCTGTTGGGGACATTTGTGGGCATAACTGGAGTATCCAGTTCTAGGCCAAGTTGCTGTCATGTTAAATTCTCTCCAATTAAATGATTTGCCTCACAGTGGATTGATGAACCTCAAATCTTTTTGAGATGATGGTATAGCCTTCCCCAGACTGATGAGCTCTCACTACCCTCTTCCTGAATTCCTCTGAGATCTCCTTTCCTCTCTGCATGGTGTGTTTTGCATTCACCTGTAAGGCTAACACCAAACTGACCAGGTTTCTTTTCTCTATCAGTCCCGCCCAAACTCTTCCCTAAAGACCCATTCTTTGAATAGTTCATTTGGTACCCAATTATTTACCCACCAGATTCTACTTACCTACTTGATTAAACCAATGCAACTTAGGGTTCGCTTATTTTTGCACCTGCACTAATTCCATGTTAATGTTTTTCTACTACACGCATGATTTCCTTTAAGCCAATATATGAAATTGGTAACTTAAAACTGTTATGTCAGATCAGAAAGACTGGTTCTGATTAAATAAAGATTTCATGGTGAACACTAATACATCTATAATTGCACAAGGGGTTCACATTCTTTCAAGCAGCTCTGTAGATGTATACATTACAAGTGAATGAGAAAGTTCTAGTGGTGTATGAGAAAAATTGCCCAGAATTGATCTATACAAGTGATCAATGAGTGGAGATAGGAAGAGCCTGCTTATTGGGATTCCCCTTCAGCCCCACTAAGCCATGATGAGTCAGTAATGTGATTCATTAGAGGAGCCCACACCACACACACTGAGCCAACACTCAGAGGGGAGAAACAGTGTTAAACAGATTCTGCTGATATCCAATATTACTGCACTGAGCCAACATCCAAACACACACAGGGTGGATTCCCCGGAGACCTGACACATCAGCAGCAAAGCAGTTGCCTTGGATCTTTCAGTCTGCTGTCCAGTTTATTACAAACCCCTCTCCCCTTATACCATGAATGTCTATTCTCTTATCCAGTGCTTTTTGGCTTTTCCATTGAGTCAGCCCAGTACAGATTGCTATAAATAATGGCCCATGCCTATATTTGTACATGTGTTGTATATAAATGTCCAGTTTTCAGAGTAAGGCTTAGTAACACTAAAAAAACACTTATGCACCCATTGTATGTGATTTGAGAGGGTTGTGGTCAAATAAATTGTGAAAACCACAAGCAAGTTTACCCAACACATAATTATAGTCATCTTTGTAAACTTGAGTGCATTGGAAGGATGTAGGTGTTCCCAGAGTAGTAAACCTACATAACTTTGTGGAGGGTTGAGAAACATGTCTGATGCGTACCAATTTGTAGATTTAAAATGTTCTAATCTTTTGCTTAATCCTATTTGAAGGACAGACATCAACCAAGAAAAACATCAACATGCGTCTGTAATTACCAGATATGACAATTAAATAGGTCAAACATTTAAAAAAACACTATGAGCACAACAAAACACATCAATCAAACTCTACATTTGACATGACTATCGGTTTTAAGAATCTACTGTATGTGAGGGACCCATTAGCATCATACACTGTGGTCGTCACCTCCCTTGTATTACCTCCCAGTGCAGTCAAAGGGATATCCCAGTATTACCTTTCGCCAGTTATCCAGCAAATTTACAGCCTCCATTGCAAAATGTATGCTCGTTCTCAGCTACAGAGTGAGCAAATTAGCAACGTGCTACCTCTCAGCTGCTCTACCTGTCGGTGTGTGTACCTCAATACTCACCCTTGATTTGCTATCTGCTTCTATTTACAACACAAACTTGTCTGTGCTTGCTACACTGAACTAAGCCCACATTCCTACATGGCAGCCACAAGCCCTGATAACAGAGGGAGAAAGGGATGGTGAGAAGGAGGGAGAAACAAAATGAGTGAGAGGGGAAGGGAGGTACAGGGCCGAAATAGTGAGTTGCTACAGGAACAGTATTATTAACACTATTTGGGAAATACAAATATGTGAAAACCCATGCTGGCAATGTAGGTCAGCTGGAGAGCTGCATATGGAAGATACAATAGGCTCCCATTGAACACTGTCTAATCCAATAGATCTTTGTGATGTAGTCTGGTTTGATCTGATTCCAGCCCCTGTTCTTGGCCATTTCCCACCACATGCCATCACATTCATCAAAGCCTCATCTCTCTCCCGCTCTCTCTCTCTCTCTGTGTCTGTCTGTCTGTCTGTCCAAGAACTGTAGACAGAATTTGCTCAGAAGATGTGCTCTGAAGCATCAGCCCATCTAACTTCAAGCACACAGAGATTCAGGAACAACAACGCAAAGAATGGCACTTTTTTTCAGTTTGAAGTCACTGCAATAAAGACCAGCATTGATATCCATTGAACAGGCATGGAACTTTCCCTCACACATGAATGATGTTTTTGGTGGGGATGGGAGTTTACAAATGTTGGCTTGTGGCTGAAAGCATGCAGGTCTGGGCAGAGCCTATTGAAGAAGAAATGCCAGATACACATTTCAAAATTCCCTTTAGGCCCTTTTTAGGTGCTTCATGGTTAATATTCCTGGGTCAGGTCATGACAGCAGGCTAATAGTGTGATCTTTAAAAAGGTCAGAGATGGATGTCAGACAAAGCAAATGGATAATTATTCCTTCATACAGCAGGGTTGAAACTGAAATGTTAGATATTTAGTAATGCATCTCCTCAAGCTATGATCTGGAATATATTTCCCAATTAGCCAAACACTGCGTTTGCAGGTTTTAAAATGCAATACACTTGTGACAACACTCTCCATAGATTCCCTATGGGGATACATTTCCAAGGAAGAGATGTTTTGTGCCCCTTAGAACTGCTAGTGTGTAGGGAATAAAATTAGAACGGTAATGAATAGAAAAAGAGATAATGGAACGCTTGAGTCTTGTATGAAGTACTGTTGTTCCAGGGTAATGATTGGCTTCCTTTTTCTTCCTACCCAGAGGCCAGAGGATTATTCAACAGCAGCCTTAGAGCTGGCGTGGGCCAGAGAGCGATAGAGAAAAAAGAAGTGACAGGCTGGTTATCTTATTTTGCCAGCTGCCAAGAATGCGCACCAGAAGATTTACTACTTGTGGGAGCTAAGAACAATAAAAATCTCTCAGGCAGTCCTGATCCAGCACTACACATTGGGGTGGCAGGTAGCCCAATGGTTAGATCAAAACGTTGCAAAATCCAACTAAGAGCCGGTAAGGTAAATAATTTGTCAGTTTTCAGTCAGTTAACCTTAATTCCTTCCCCTATCATTACTGTAAAAGTGTTCTCAGTAAACTCACCTGTTAAAATAGAGCTAACATTTTCTATTCATTTTTTTTTTTACTTGATGGTATTGTTAAGATGATGATTTTGGAGTGTCCCATAGCCCCTAATTCTCACAAAGCCTAATAAAGGGGTATGTCATTTCACGTGGTGCACCTTGATTAATTTTATCATGTCCTGTCCATTGGTTGCAACAAGAGAGACCAATTTCTGTTTCCTGATCAAAGTTATTTCCTATCCTGTTAATTAATTATCCAAATCATCTGTAAGAAATGAATGTGTGCTAACCAAGGCTACACTGACTGAAATGGTCAAGGGTGTTGTCTGTAAATGTTTTCCTGGATATCAAGAGATCATTGAGAAGCAAGACCAAGAGTTTAGTTTTGGGTGAAACTAACTAAATAAATGTAAATGTGGGAATGCCGGTTTCTTTGTTTCATTGTTGGAGAAAACAAATGAAGGCCATAGCATTTGACGCCAGTCCTCCTTTGTTTTCACACCTTTTGTAACAAAGATTCAACCTTTTAGTCCAGAGTATATAAATCCCCCTGTAGCCATATAAGGCTGAGTGCAACCCATCCTGCAGTCAGTGTTTCTTCTGATTCTGACGTGCTGTTGACTTGCTCCTGTGCAACCGAATACATCGGAATGACCAACTGCTGTTTACGTTTGAAGATTACTGATTGTAAATTGTATTACTTTGAGGAATTTGTTGAGTTTCAACAGAATGGATCACAGCCATCATCTCAGGGAAGGAGTTCAAAGCGGGGTAGAAGAGTCGTTTTACAGGCACCAGATGTAGTCTTATACTGGAAACCAAAAGGCGACACATAACTACTCGGCATTCCAGGGAACATATGATTATGGCAGCATTTGTATTCTACAATGTCCCATAGCACTTCACAACTGGATGTGGCAAAGCCAAATAGCACGTTCCAAATGGCCACCAAAATGTAGCAAACTTCCGTGGGAAGACGTCCAGCATGTATCTTTCAGGCAGCCTTTACCACATGCAATCAGATTACGTAAAGAAGATTCATACACAATGTGCAAAACACAGGGACACAGCAGGCCTACAACAATACCAAGCATTCAAGACATTTTTATCATTTATTTTTATTTGATTAACATTTACTTAAACAAGGAAATCAAGCTGAGATCAAATTCTGTTGAGCAGAAAGTAGGTATAAAAAAGAAGACAGAAGACAGAAAACCAAAAAATGAAAGTACAATGAAACATGAATAGGAAGAACATGTATTAAGAAAAGCAATTACAGTTCACAGTCAAAAGGACTTGCATTAGACATTTCAACCGTCTTATAGGCATCAATTTTTCTAACTTAACTTTTCTCTGCAAAGCATTCCATTAACATGGAGCATGATAGTCGAAAGCAGTTTTACCTAACTCGGAGTAAGCCCTTGGTTTCCATACTACTAGCAAGTCATGTGAGCGCATCTTTTCAGCACTGTTCAACCAATCCAGTAAGCAATTCATGATCATTCAACCTATAGGGAGATGGCATTGTGGTTGGTGGCAGAACAACAACCTCTCCTTAAATCCTCTTCCTAAATCTGTTTGATGAAATCTGTCTGACGAAATTAGGCTCAGGCAAATGAGTATTGCTAATGCCCATGATGTCAGACTTGTCAGGCACTTTCATTACAAAACTAGGGTGAATGATATGTCTCACCATACAGAGACACAGTTATATTTGACCCAGGAGGTGGGGGGAGTGCATAATTTGTGGTATGACTTGTTTACTGTCGCCTGGTTTAAATATGTTGTGTGGAAATATGGCTTGAGAGAGTCAACAAAAAAGGACAATAAAACAATATAACAACATAAGATATTGCATCTCTTCATGGAAGAATCCCAGAAACACTACGTGACAGTAAGAGGAAAAAGATGACAAACAAAGATGCCAGAAGAGGTTGACCACAATGATTCTGAGTGTCACTATATTTGGATATCCTGCATAGACTACTGTGCCATCATTTCCTGTAGAGCTGAGGCCAACGCCACGATCAGATAGTGGCTTCTGTCACTTTCATATATAGGACAGAGCAATATAAGATATTTAGAAGTAACAATAGAATGGTATATGTGTGCATTTCCGGAAATCAGTCCAAGAGATGTAGTAAAAAAAGAACATTTACTATGTATTAGTTACAGCGGCCGATGATGAATAATGTAATTCGAGATTTGACATGGACAATGCTTTTACAACAAATTGTCAGATACATTCTTGATGGGGACTTATATATCATAAAGTGGAAATATTTATGATTTACATTGAATAATAGGAGTGCCAAATTAAAATATAGTTTCCACTAGCAGCAGCAGCGAATAAAAAAATGATTGAAAGCACTGATATCTATTATTGAAATATGTTGCATTGTCTGGAAGAGTTCTAGGCATTCCACTCTGATGGTGTTTTCTAAACACATAGGCTCAGGGCCATGGCCCAAAGCTATTCATTTTGGACTACAGCCACTCTCAGCTGCGGGCTAAACACACCACCTGCTCCACTGTGAAGGGAACAGCAGTGGTACATGACACAAACTCCTACTGTAGCTACCATCAACATATCCGATTTGAACTCCACTGATCGGGAAAGCACCGGTACAGGTATATATAACATTTATTCAGTCAATTGTAGGATTAGAAGATACATGCTTATAAAGTCTTTCAATATGGTAGAGCATCATCATAATGTTACTTTTTGGCCATTTAAACAATATCAGTATGACTGAAAATGTTTTTCTGTGTCTTTTTTCATACCAAAGTGCTGACATGATGGAACTCATACCAGCAAATGCTGATACTACACTGATGTACGTCATACAATATCGACACTGTAATTATCGCATTCACTTTTCCATTCAAAAAGATGTCCTTCATACGGAAAACACTTGTTTTCCACAAACCACCACTATCTTAAAAACACATGACCAACAAATGGCAAGCTTGACTAACCCTAAACCCCTGGATTAGATGCAAGTGCAACCATAAGGAAGTGAGTCATTCTTTCTGTGGCCCTACTAGTATAAGGGGATATGACAGTGGGAGTTGGGGGTTAGAGAGGACATGATATTCCATGGTATTCCAGCATGGTCACTGCTCAAACGTTCCGTTGACTTGGCTGTTTGTTTCCCAAAGACACTGAGCTCCACAGGAATTCCTGTGCTGGTGGGCACAAAGAGCTCTTTTAAATGGCCATAATCCCCCAGAGAGAGCAAAATGGATCAGGCGACTGGACCCTCCTCCATTAGGTTACAGAACCCAGCCACCCCAAAACACATACTGATACAAACACTACATGGCAAACCAGAGAATTATTGAAATGTGTGCGTAAGAACAGAGCTGACCGATAACCTTCACGTCATAACAACAGATATTGTTGCACCACAATGAGACAGAGAGAGATGAGTAAACAAATCTGGTCTCCAAATGCAACATTTCTGCATCACAGTCTCACAGTATTTTTTTCCCACAGCATCACAGTACTTGTTAAACAATGAGAAATGATTGACAACAAAGCAGTTACACTACTTTGATCAATATTAAACTCAGCCAATACATTCCCAATCAAATGTCTCACAACATGCCAAAGATTAACCTCACTAAAGTGTCAGTCTTTCTTCATTCATCCGACTGCATATCAACACCGGCACATCAGTGGTATTTAGCTGGGGGACCAAACAGTGCCACACTCTTTGCTGCCAGGTCCTGCCTCTTGACTCCTTGGTCTTTTCATTAATCTTGTAGTAGATGGGGCAAAAACAGAGAAAGGGGAACAATGAGCCAGGAATTTGGATGTGGTATTGCCAGAAGACAGAGTAAGAACACAAGGCAACAAAACACAGCAACAGAACCGGCGCTAAAAGGTGTCACCTTCACATAATATGCTCCGTGTGTCACACTCCCCTTCCCTTCTCTTATTTTGACTCTAGCCTTGTCCTGACCTGCTTTTCATCAAGTGGCAAATGTCAGTCAGTTATAAGAGAAAGGTCTTCACAAACTAGTTTAGATGTCCATTGAATGTCCATCCAAACAAAGATTGCCTGGTGCAAAAAGGACAAAGAAAGTGTTGTGTTGCTAAGAACAAAGCTATGGGAAGATGGAGTAATGGAGGGGGGGGGGGCAGCTTGGTTGGGATATCCCTTTTAGCAAAAGAAACTGATCTAATAGATAGACTGACAGCCACGCTCTTCTCCCCCTAACTGAGGAAACTCAAATTGTTTATGTGTAGAACAAATGCAGAGTGAAATGACAGATTAAAACCTGAAGAATGTTAATAGACATAATATTGCACCAGTACCTCTTATTTTGGACATCCTGTGTTCAAGTGTATTCAAATGATGTGGTTACTAAAATAGTGGGACAAAGTGGCCCAAATACAAAACAAGCTTTGTCCTCTATCTTTATTGACTTTCCTGCCTGATAAAGCACTAACCAAAAAGCATATATAGAAAAAAATCAGATGACATAATGTTTGGACCACTGACTTTTTGTTACCATGACAACACACATAGGAAACATCCCAACTTTATCAGTCTGCGGTGTTCCCAGATGAGTCATAAATAAGGATCAGCCAATGTTTGGTTGCATTGAAGGCTACCTAATGATAAACACTTACGAGAAGTCTAATATGATCCGTCAGTATTGTTCCATTTTGATAGTGTACACCTGAACAACTCAACAATGGAACCAGATGTCTTGGTGTTGCCAGTCTAATGGGCTTACACTGAACTACTGGAACCACCAATAATAATAATACAGATGATTTTAAGAAACCCAAGGACACTGTACAGCAAAAACAACACAAACAAAATACAAAACAAGAAGACCCAGAAATCAATGTGAACATAAACTGTCTAGCAAGGACTCACAGTGAGCTCAATTTCTAAGTACTGGTAAACAGGCATTAACCAACCATTTTGATATTGATATTAATAAGTGATTGCCTCAAGGCAAGACATATCTTAAAGCCTGAGAAAGGAAATCACACAAGGAAAGGACCTTTAGAAGAAGACATTTGGTTGCAATATCTACAAAGACAGACAGATATGGAGGCTGTTAGAAAGGCCTGAATTTACAAAATCGCACAGCTGTTTTTAACAATAACACTCTCACAGACCATCTTTCCATCTTGGCACACTACTCATAAGACAAAACAAAGACAAATATACTCTATGATAGGTAATCTAATGTAAATAATGAATAAAATATATCACACATTCATACAAGATGACCTGTTAGTGTATATACACGTTTTTCCAAGAGGGATTAAGGAGTAGAAGGTTTGTCTCCGAAAGGCATGGGCCAGATTCAACATTTTCAAACCAGACCTCATTATCCCTAGCTTCCAACTGGCTCATTTATTTCTTTTTATATTTTATATATATTTTATATTCTTTTTATATCTTCACACCTGTAAAAAAGAAAATAAAGTATAGGTACTAAATGCGTGCAATTAATAATGTACCTATGTCGCTCTGGATAATAACAATCTAAATGACAAAAATGTAAATTTAAAAATGTAGTTGATCCCATTCAGAGCAGCCATTCACCATCAGTGAGCAAGCCAGGGTGCAGTACCCACATCAGGAGAAGGACCGGTTGAAGAAAACAGTTCAGTCTGACACAACACAGAAGACACACTGAAAGATTAGCCGGGCAAATGCAACATGGCCCTGATTTCTGTGAGAACAAAACTTAACACACCCATGAAAAGGAAAAAGTCAGGGTCAAGAGAGCTCTACTATGCCCCCAAAATACGTCTGATCACACCGCAAAACCTTCCTCCAACCTTCTCTCTCTCCTTCCCTCCCTCCCTCCCTCCCTCCATCCTACCCTCTCTCTCCCTCCTTTTATATCTCTCTAACTCTCCTCATTTCTGTCAATAGCACCCAGTGTTTTAGAGGTGGGAAGAGGAAGGGACTAAACGTGGCAATGAGTGGTGACTGTTGCCTCTGTAATGGGTCTGTGCCTGCCCTCTTCCTCTCTCTTTCTCTAGCTCTCTTTTTATTTTACATTCAAAAGGACATGTCAATGACAAACAGTGCAGATAAAAAACTTTCAAAAGTGCAGTAGTGGTTAGAAGCCAAGGCTATTACAAAATCCTGAACTAAAAAGTATTTGTCCCTCGGTCCCTCCCTCTGAAATGATAAGCTGCAACGAGACAAGGAGAGGACAGGGACAGAAACCAGAGGTCCACAGACATGGCCATTGTCTGTTGCTCTCCATCGCCAAGCATTACCCAGTAGGTAATCTGCCATATAGATCTCAGCGTCCAGTGTACAAACTTGGGTGAGGACAGCTAGGCCTGTATTGTGTCTACCTGAGGCTCTGATAAGCCAAAGCCAGTCACAGGACCAACTTCTGAGATTGGCGTTGGGACAGACAACAAGATGGCACCACAATAAGGAGCAATGATAACTAAGCAAGAGTACATAATTCCCCATAATATTACCACTTATATTACCACTTATAACATTACCTTTATAACATTGTTATAGATTAAGTTAAGTTAACATACTTTAAAATGTTGCAGTGGTCTGGGATGGTCCAGCTAACGCTGCTGCCTCCGGTAACCATACTGGGTTCAAATCCAACCTACTGCTCTTTCAGGCAAGACTCACTCTATCTTTTACCACTTCCTTGTTCAATAAAGCATAAAAGACAGAAAAATACACATCTTTAAAAAATATAAAAAGTACCGCAAGATGAATAAATAAATGAATAAATATATGATCCACTCATTAATTCATCAATAAGACAAGATTTTCCCTCCTTTGAACCAGCGACAGAAAAGAAAGATACTCCTGACATGCCAATAGAACAACTGTAACAATGTACTTAGACCACTTGCAGTTCTAGGCATGCCTTCAGCACAGAGATATTGTATTGTTACATGTAGTTATTCCTACCCTGCCATTCTGCCGCCTGATTGATAGTCTGAAAGAGGCAATCCTTCTAACAAAGCATGACGGAAGTTTACTTTACCTTAGGGAAGGTTTCCAGTAACTACAAGAGAAAATGTCTGGAATGAGCAAACACAGCTTGAGCAGCACTGACGATCTTCTTAAAGTACAGCAAAATAAAAATAAAAAAGGTGGAATTGAATTCAAAAGGAAAGGAGGAGAGAGAGGTACGGTGCGGCAGTATGTTTGGCTGTCAGTCAGACCTATGTTGGAGAGGCTCTCCTCTGAACATATTTTTTCACATCACAATGTCAGGTCAAAAAGAGAGACAAACTTGTGTATCTTGAAGTCTGCTCTGCTGCCCCGTTTTTCTCTTTCTTTCTCTCTCAATCTTCCTTTTTCTGACTATTTTCCCTCCCACAATTTTCCAGTGTTGTCAACTACTCCTAGCAAAACACAAGGCAGTCATTCTTCTGGCTTAAGTCTTGACTTACAAAGCTTATAGTAACCACCTTACCTTGAGTCACTAGCATATTTTGGAGGAGGTAAAAATTACTGTAATGTGCTGGGAGAGGGAACTTCTCATTGGAGAGAAATTCACTCCCAACAATATTACAGAGCATTGACTGCCCAACATGAAATGGAACTCCACCTTTTTCCAAAAAATTATTCATACATGGCTTAATTTACTAAGGAGATTTTCCTAGCCCCTGTGCATTAACTCAGTTGTTGCTTGCTCTATTGGGTTTCAGGCTGGATATGTGTAAAAGCACTTTGTGACATCTACTGATGTAAAAGGCGCTTTATTAAATACATTTAATTGATTGATTGATGGCAGGACTGGGACAAGAATTTGGCCCTGGCATTTTGTCTATACCAGCCCACATCACTGCACAGTCTACACCAGATAATTATAATTTTTTTTACACTGCAAAGTCATTTCTACACTGTAAATTGACAACTAAGTCTAAAAAATATTATTTTTGAAAATAACTATAATTTACAATGATGTCAGACTTACAGTGAAACACGACTACATAATTTCTTTTGAATGGAAATACCTGGAAACAGATTTATTAAAACAAACTCACTTGGCTGAATTTCTGGCAATCTAAACTTTTCTATCCCAAAATCAAAAATTAAATAAGTTTTAATTAAAATTATATTAATATATATTTATATATATATATATATATATATATATATATATATATATATATATATATATATATATATTAATATAATTTTATATATATTTATTTGCTACTTACCAAAGTTGAACAACATAATTCTGTGGAGTTATATTTTTTTTTGTCAATGACCTCTTAACATGGGTGTGATTTGATTGATGTAAAGCCAGATCCAGACTAACTTCATTTTCTTGCACAAGAACTACCCACAGTTGACTTGCAAAATTTAAAGAAAATTAGGAAAACATTAACTAAATTAAAATTACATTCTTCCATGTATACAGTCCACTGACCAGTAGTGCTCTGAACACACTCACTGTAAGTTTCACCCCACAAAATCCATGATAAACAGTTACTTCAAGGTCTCAAGAAAGTGACTTCACTTAAATTTAGATAAATGGATTAATAAATTAATGACTTATGTGATGTTGGAGTTCCAGTCCATCCACAAAAATGGACTACTTAACCCACTGTTATCATCGAGTTGAGTTTAATTGCTTTAAATGTGAATTTGTTTGACCTCAGCTCGGGCTGTCAGAACATTGGGTATCTGTCTACTGATCAGCCAAAGTCTCATTATAGATCAGCATAACAGAAAAAAATTTTAAAAATGCAAAAAAGCAGTCTTTCATTTTATTTTTATATACAATACAATATAAAATATATGTCTGTGAAAACTGAGTAGCCCATCCAAGAAAAAAATGGTCCAGCCCCTCTGCCATTTCCCAAGATTTCCAGATAGCAGTTCTCTCCATGCATTCATTATCAGACAGGCTTAGATATGTAAATGTATCTTTAGTATTCTTAGATACAGTATGTTCTCAACGGCTTTCACTCTCCCTGCCCCCAGTCATCAGAAAAATGCCAACCATTAGTTGCATGGTCTCTAGACTGAACCCCAAATATTTATTCAATTTGTTTTTTAACTGTGTTCCTGCATTTCAATGCCAGACTGTTCAATTCTTCAACACACCATTATCCAAATAATGAAGTCTCTTTCTCCCTTCTCTACTATTTTCAAAGTGGAGAGAAAGGGAATGAAATGCAGACGTCTTCTGTTTGTAGATGCTCAGGCAGCTGTCATAATTGGTTCAAGCTGTCATGGCCGACCTAACCAGTAGGGCTGCTGCCTATCATCCTGGCTCTCACAAAGACAGAATACAAACTTCCCAAAAACAAAGTCACAAATATACTGTTGCTCCTATATACTGTTGCTCCTATAGCCTCTGTTAAAGCATTTCTTTCCTTATTTAATAAGATGCTTATTTAATACATTGAATGAAAAAAAAATTAAGATTACCAGGTACTCCAAGCGGAAGTGGGTCAAATATTTCTATTTAACTATTTGCCTACAAAGCAATCTGAGGATTGGAGAGTAGTGCCACTCTGTCATCAACCTTCTGTGGTCTCAAAGACTACCATCTAATTACTCTCCCCACAAAGACAGCACAGAGCCAAATTCCAACCATGACCACTTGGTGTGTGTGTTCACATACATGTGTGCGTGTGTGTTCGAGCATGTGTGCATTCATATAAGTCGTGAGTGTGTGTACACAAATTATGAACCATTTACAAATTGCAGGTGCAAGCCCTATATACACATGAAGCCCTCAGGAGCCACCATTAAATATGTCCTTTATCTTCAGCCCAAAAGATTTTATCTGCATTCTGTACACCCGTACTGTAAGCTGTTAAACTAAATGAAGGGACAACAATGTCAGCCTCTGCTTTCATTTAATCTTTTATGAATAGCAAATTTCGCCTACACCCCTCCCACTCAATTTCTATCGGCTTTGTGGGAACATACAAAGAGCCTAATTTAAAAGAAACATGCATTACAGACATCAACAGATTTGATAGGTGCCGACTTGATCCTTTTAAGCTGATTTTAGCATCTCTACTGTAGTTCTAGAGCAAACTGGCCTGAAAATTCATGGATTGATTTTAGACTACAAAAGAGGAGAATTTTGAGGAAAGGGGTCAGAATTGGTCCCCCAGAAGTATAGGTGTAAATTAAGTTCCATATACCTCTAACTCCAAAATTCATATTTCTGGCTAGATAATCTATAAAGCAGAACAGATCCGAAATCAGCACTCCTAGTCTTAAAATCTTGGGACTCGATAGAAACATGACCACATTGCCACCCAGTGGGAGTTTAAAACAGTTACAAGGGTGATCAGTTAAAAGAAATGGTGGTGGAAAACCAAAACAGAATATAGAATATGATTCAGTTGAAACCTCTCTGTTACAATATTAGATTGATTCCTCTCCAAAATAAGTCAGTGTTGAAATGCTTTTAACAGATGAATAACTGAAAAAGTGAAATAGTAAATTTGCATACCACGTGATGCTTTACAATATGGAAACAAACATAATTGCTGGGCCTCCCTAAATGTAACAAGTAAGTGTTAGGATCTTGAAAGACCCGTTAACAAAGGCATGCTGACTTGTCTGTTTGGAAATGTCCAACAGCGCTGCTACAGTTTCTAGGATCACAGAAAGGAAATTCCACATGCTCACAGAATGCACCCAATTTCCCCTTCATTCTCTCTCTGTCTCTATCTCATTCTCTTTCAACCTTTTCGTTCTCTTCTTTCAGTTATTTTATTGTCTTCATTTTGTTTTAATTTATTTAATTGTTGTTTTGTATTGCAAACTGTTTTGTACATTTGTTTGCATTAATCTATGGTCTTCTCACTCTCTTTCTCACACACATACACACTTTGTCATCTATTCTTTCTATCACTTTCTTTCTCTCATGGACCACGTGCTGGCAGACTGGATGACAGTCTGGATTGTCAACAATAATTATCATTGAAGAAGAGCTCATTAAAGTTTGTACTTGTTGACATTGTCCTGTTTGTGTAAATCAAGAGAATATTTGTTTAGACACTACGGATTTACACAGTAACATTTATTTTAGTAAGCCTATATAAGGCATTATATTATATTGCTCCTCTGAGCATTACGTGCCAAAGTTTTGATGTCCTTTAAGTATAACACACCACATATTGTCACAACTGCTGGTGTAAAATGTTTTTTTTCCTGGATAAACCTGATTGATCCATTAATAGATTGACAGACCACATTGGCTCACATGATGGTGCCCTTCACAAAGTGGCCCTACTTATTCAGAGTAGAGGACATGCAGCCTTGTGAGGATATTCTCCCACGCCATTAAACTGCTACTTTAAGGAAATTGGGTTGGGGACACTCAACCCCAACCCCTGTGCCAGGAAACCTCTGGCCGAATGCTAGTTTTTCCCAGGAAGACTGTCCCACTGTCAAAATCATCACCTGGGTGACACCACATGGGCCACAGCTACTGGCCTCCTTTGAACCGCAGCACTTTTAGGTCAATGTTCACCACCTGTGAATGTAACCATCATCATCTCTAATCTACTGAGTACATACAACATTCCAACTCTCTGTGAATCCCTTTGTGGAATGTAGCAATGGTAGAATACCATGTCAGACTTCATTAAAGGAGTGGCAAGCATGGGCACGGGCACTTTCAACCCCTAATTTAACAGAGAGGTGACATGGAAAGTACTAAGCTGTTATTGTTGAATTTCGAACACAATACATTTGGAATCCAGATAATGCTTTGCTAAGGTTTTAAGAGTGTGTAAAAAACGTCATGAAAGCATAACATCACAGTTGATTTGATCAGGCCTATGTAGGTTTTAAATCGCTAAGCTCGATGTAAAAAGAAAATACTGCATTAGCAATTCTGTAGTGCCACAACAGTATAGCATGATTCATAAGCAACCACATGCACTGACTAAAATAACAATGTTAGGGAATAGCTTACTTGAAGTGGACCTTCTTGTACATTATACTTAGTCCAGGTAGAGGGGCTCCCTCAACATGGAACAGATTCCCAGCAGGTCTCACATGTACAGTTTCACCTCCAGTTCAACTTCCTCTGTGCTTAGTTAGCAGTGTGTTCACCAAACAATGCAGTAATCACACCACAACCCAGTGTCCATAACAGAGTAAACAACCCTATGTAAGGTTAGTGGAAAGGTATTCTGACCCAGAACTTAGTTTTCTGGCAGCCTGAATTCTCAAATCAGACTCTCTAACAACGTACCAATGATAATGGTGTCCTGTTGGGCCTATTGTCTGTGCCCTGGTCTCCCTTCTGCCGCTCTCCCCTTTGAGACCCTTTACAAAGACCAGCTCAGTGCTTGACTGCCTGTTCATTCATTCGTAAAAAAAGAAAAAAAAAGAAAAAAGGCACACCCACTTTTACGACTGGAAGAGCTGCTATTAGCACCCCCTCCTTTTAGCCTACCCTCCCCAAAACGTCGACTGAGAGTGTTGTTAACCCACCCTGGCCCATTTGACCCCCTCTTCCTTTTCCATCTGTTTGACTAACCACAAAGGATTTCAATATACTTGAGTCACCAGTTTCCATTTCAATATTTTATTTAATATTTTCCTGTATGCTTCGAAAACGTCATCTATGATTTCCATTCATTTTTCCATGTCCAAATCCCCTACACACTTCAATAGCATAATATCAACCCTCTTCCCAAGCAATCAATGTGCAAATCAGTTCAGCACAAAACTTTATTTACAGTGTACACTCCTCTCACTCCCCCTCTGGAAAAGTTAATGGATATACTTATTTGAAAATGAATACATTTATGTTCACAAACATTCCCACAAACAGAGCATCCCTGCTGGCCTCTCTGCGGCTCCTGGAAATAGTTAATGGTTCAAACCCAGGTCTCGTCAGCCAACAAGCCTGCTGCACTGTTATTGCATTTACATTTGTTTGGTCACTTAGCAGATGATCTTTCTCTGAGAGTCTTAAAGCCACATTCAACTAAGATAGGGAGAAAAAAACAACAGTGAGGGGTAGCGCAAGAAAGGCAAGTACAACTCAGAATACAGAGGGCTTTTATTAGGTTTTACACAACCTTCTGATGTTCCATGGGATGTCTTAACTGCACATGTCCCAGATGCTATGTTTGCTTTCCATTCCTAATGCAATGATGTAATAAGCCTCAAAATGAACCAGGAAGCTACCAACACAAACCATGAAAGCATACTGACAATGCAATCATGTAGGCTTCATTTATTTAGTAATTTTAAGTTTCCAAATCGGAGCGAGTTACATTTTCTTGCAGTCAGCCCATCATGTATAGGCTTAATACTGTGTACTTATCTACAGTACAGTAGTACCCTCTAGGGGAACTACAATGTAATAATAATAAGATGATATAATATTAGTAATACCTTCATTTGTAACACACATAGAAAAAAACAAAATACCTAAGACAAATATACAACCATAGAGAATGAAGACACTACAATGGTTAGAGATAAGTCCAGCGTTTTCCCTTCACTTTAAAAGCATACTGACTGGTAAATAAACCTACACTTCTACAGAATCTGTGAAGAATCTTGGTTTTACTTTGGACACTGATCTCCATTTTTATGAACATATAAATTATGTTCATAAAAAGAGCAGCATTTTTCCATCTCAAAACATCTGTCCAAACTTGGTGTCCAAACCACACACAGAAAAGCTCATCCACACACTTGCTTTTTCAAGATTAGACTACTGCAATGCTCTTCTCTCTGGCTATCTGGAAAAGACAAAATCATCTTAAACAAGTGATCCTTGAATCTCTCCCAAAAATCGAATTTCTCCAGTACTAGCCTATCTGGGGCTGTTTTCAAGGTTTTACTGATAAACAACTTGCTCCTACTGATCTCCCTGAACTGTTCCTGCCACATAAACCTGTGCATGCTACAGTAACAAGGGGTCCTTGCTGTTGCTAGCATTTTCAAACAAACAGTTGGAAGCATAGCTTTCTTTTATAGGGTTTAGGAGCAGATTTCGGATTGGGACAACAACTTACTCCAGTTTAAATAAGCTACCACATTATCATAACTAGCATTTACAGCTAGCAACTTGGACAGATAAAGCTGGAAAAATAACAAAGGGAGATTTTCCTAAAATTGTCTGTTTGTTTGTGTGAAATGTGCATACTTCACACATAACAAGTATCTTATCAGTCTCGTTCTGAAAATTCTCACTATATGAAAAGTGATTGTTTTACATTTTTAGCAAGGCTTTTTTTTTAGTTAGAACCATACCCAATACACAGAGTTCATGTGATACAGTGAGAAGTATACAACAAAATTGAAATAAAGAATTAATCTAAAATGTGACCCTAAAAGGATGTACAAGTGCTTCCTTTGAGGTTTGCAGATGAAAGTAAAAATGAATGTTTGATGAATTACAAAATACAGCAAACATTAAAGGCATTATAAAAACATTATGCATCTGACATTTTCGAACAGGGCATTGCATATACTGTATCTCCTAAATGTTTTGCTGTTAAAGTTCAAAATCTATCTTTCAGACCCATTCTAACTAATATGTCTAAAATATTTAATTAGTCAAAGGGGGTTCCTACATGTTCTGCGTGATGGGTGAGAGTGGGCCTGGTGTATGATGGATCTCCATAAGACATGCTGTAATACCAGATTGGGTTTTAATGTATTATAATAAATCATGGCTGGGTAAGATACTGAATGGTGATTGGTTAGCAATGAAATCTGAACAGCCTTTGACCAGTGTTTCTTCTTAATAATAATCAAACTGCCCGTATTGTCGGATATATTTTTAAATTACATCAAATAAGAAACTGTGGCTTTTCTGTAGGCGCTTCTTACTCAAGCATCAGGAAAGTAAAAAAAAAGGCAAATGATTGATAACTCCTCTGATATGATTTACTGTTGTGTCTGAATGCAGGTCTGATTAATGAATTTGATGCCAGCAACACATTTCAAAATAGTTGGGACAGGGGCAAGTTTACCACTGTGTTGCGTCACCTTTTCTTTTAACAATATTCTGTAATCGTTTGGGAACTGAGAAGACCAATTGCTGTAGTTTTGAAAGTAAAATGTTTTCCCATTCTTGCTTGATATAGGATTTCAGCTGCTCAACTATTCAAGGTCTCCTTTGTCATATTTTTCATTTTATAATGTGCCAAATGTTTCCAAATGTTTTCAGCAGACAGGTCAGTTTAGCACCCAGACTCCTTTACTACGGAGCCATGCTGTTGTAATATGTGGCGAAGATGGTTTGGCATTGTCTTGCTGAAATAAGCATGGATTTCCCTGAAATAGACGTCGTCTGGATGGATGGCAGCATATGTTGCTCCAACACCGGTATATATTGTTCAGTATTGATGGTGCCTTCATAGATGTGCAAGTCACCCATGCTATGTGCACTAATGCACCCCCATACCATCACGCATGCTGGCTTTTGCATTGTGTGCTGATAACAAGCTGGATGGTCCCTCTCCTCTTTAGTCCGGAGGATGCAGCGTCCATGAATCCCAAAAATCATTTCAAATTTTGATTGTTAGACCTCAGGACAGTTTTCCACTTTGCCTCAGTCCATCTTAAATGAGCTCAGAGAAGGCGGCAGCGTTTCTGGATCTTGTTCATATATGGTTTCTTCTTTGCATGGTAGAGTTTTAACTAGCATTTGTGGATGCAGCGATGTACTGCGTTCACAGACAATGGTTTTCAGATGTGTTCCTGAGCCCTGAGTTTTTTTTGTATTACACAACTTTTCCAGTCTTTTGTTGCCCCTGTCCCAGCTTTTTGAGATGTATTGCTGTTGCTGGCATCAAATTCAAAATGGGCATATATTTTTCAAAAACAATAACATTTTTCAGTTTCAATCAATCAATCAATCAAATGTATTTATAAAGCCCTTTTTACATCAGCAGTTGTCACAAAGTGCTTTTACAAAACACCCGGCCTTAAAACCCCAAGGAGCAAACAACAGTAGTGTTGAATTTCAGTGGCTAGGAAAAACTCCCTAAGAAGGCCGAAATTTAGGAAGAAACCTAGAGAGGACCCAGGCTCAGAGGGG
>JACXGI010001185.1:0-45744 GCA_016801175.1 Esox masquinongy | reverse complement strand
AGTTTCAACATGTTGTCTTTGTACTATTTTCTATCGAATATAGGCTTAAAATGATTTTCACATCTTTTCATTCTGTTTTTATTTCCATTTTACACAGCGTCCCAACATTTTTGAAAACGGGATTGTATAATAATGGAATATGATCTTTCTCCTTGGCAGGAATTTTGGCAGGAAATGAATGAGCACATTGATGTTAGAGAGATGACTATAGCAAAGGAAAGTCTTGCTCTTCACCCTCAGAATAAATTGTCTGACAGATGACCATGTAGTAATGGATTATGGAAGAATTTAAATGACATTAATGGAAATTGCATAAACCTTTTATTGTATGCAGAGGAGAAGGCTTTGAAAAATGACAGAAAAACAGAATGGGGTGGTTGAAAATTCACATGATTACAGTGTGTGGGCCTATAATTTAAACCATGAGAGGTTGAGAGACATCATTCGAACAAAAGCTGCTGTCATTGAGGTTATGACAATTCAGACTCTATGGTATCAGGCCATGCAGTCCCACTAGGAATGTTACAAATACTCTTTTTCAGGCATACAGTATAACACGCTTCGCTAACATGTCAAAAGTGAAAATTCATCAACTTTCAGACAATAAATGAGCGGTGCTTCTAGAAAGTCTCCAGAAAGTTAGATTTTCAAAAAGGTGTGGGGGTTATCACACCTTCAGAAACATTTGGCTTGCAGGCCAAACGCTCAGAGGGACCCCAGATATATTTTGTATATTAAAACTTCTAGATTCTCCCAGAAGTGAATTATGTACATTTGAAGTGAGAAAAGTTACATGTTTTGTTTGACTCATTTTTATACCCCCTTTCAATTTCATCAAGAAGGAAAATAGTTTGGCAATACCTAGAGAAGTAATTTGCACCCTGCGAGCAGAGCACACCTCAAAGGTGGGGTGGTTCTGATAGGAAATCTCACTCTGGAGCACCAAAGCAACTTCGTTAAATTTTAAACACCAGAAGACAAAAATGAAAAGGTGTGGCTGTACAGAAATGTGTTTTTCCAATTAAAATTCAAACATTATCAAAAATGCATAATACACTAAGACAGTAAAATATTACAAGTCTCACCTCTCAGTATTACAGATTAAACAGTCTACTTGTGTCCCAGACTGTCTTGGGTGTTTTCTTAGTCGTCATCTCCCTCTGAGCTGGTCCAGCTGCAGTCATCAAGGTCACTCTTGAATGAGAGATTTTTATAAATGGACAAGGGGTTTCTTTGCTCTAGCACTCAATTGACGTTACTTTTATAATGATTTCACTTCACATCTAACAACAAAAAATCAGTAAATCCATTCATAATCCAGTTTTCAACATATGTTGAAAGTATGAGGGGTGAATGTTTCTAGGCTATCTATTGTTCAATACAGTTATGGATGTGACTGCAAATTCTTTTTTCTTTTTTTTTTGGGGGGGGGTCCACTGGAAGTGCGTATGCATTTTCTCTATGCACAGTCTTTGTTATATACTATAGGTCTTTTAGGAAACAGGCTACTCTGGCAAATATAATGAAGTTACTGTACATACAAGCTGAATCAATGTATGCAAGTTCACAATATTCTACACAGGCCTAAGAGAACTGACTACTTACTGTAAGACAGTGTTTCCCAAACCTGGTCCTGGGAACCCCAAGGAGTGCATGTTTTTGTTTTTGACGTAATCAACCTATCATCAAGTCTTTCATTTGAATCAGGTGTGTGAGTGTTAGGGCTAAAACAAAAATGTGCACCCCTTGGGGTCCCCTGGACCAGGATTGAGAAACACTGCTGTAAGACAAAAACACTACAGCCTTCAATAGTGAATGACAATTTTTAAATATTTGCTCTTGAAAGATCCATGCAGAATCATTCTGCATTGTAACCATGGTCGTAGCTAATGCGGAGGAAGGTGGGTATGATTCACATCTGGATTGCCAGGGCCCTCTGATCGTAATAATATCAATGTCATCTATAAGTGAGGGGGCCCAGGCATATGTCTTTTCAGGGGGCCCAGGATACCTGGCGACAGCCCTGATTGTAACCATATGATCTCAGTTTCAATTCGTTTCAATTCATGTAGATATGCATCTTCATCTGCTTAAGTTAAAACAAAAATAAATCTGGGAGCCATATGGCCCACTGTGTTTATAAACCTGAACTATTTCGTTATTACTTACACTCCCTGTGGAAAGAGGAAGCCCAGTGGCTGGGCAATGGGACGGTATGGTGCAAGATGGATCTGGGCCGACATCAGAATACATTATTTTTTTGTGGTAGTGTACGAAATGTAGGAGCTATTGAAATGACAAAGTTCAGTCAAATGTAGAAATTTTAAATTAAAAAAAAAATGCGAGATATTCTCCACCATTCCCTGATTTGGAATATATACAAGGCACATTTATTGTACGAGCTAGTGAAATGACAAAGTATTGAACATTTTCAAATTTAAAATTATTGAAAAAACAAAAGGTGTGCATTACTCTCCAGCCTCCCCTGATTCAGAATATATACTGTTTGTAGTCATGCACACTTATTGTAGGAGTTTCTGGAGCTTGAAATTAGAAGAAAGCTGCATTTTGTATACAACGTCAACACGCCCATACTAGCACCAGCCCTGAGATCGCTTCCATCTCGGTTGTCAGCTCCGATACACAGCGGCTAAATCTCCCTGGCTCGGAAATTTTAAGCTCGGTTAAAATGGGTCAATAAAGGAGTGTGCGACATTGTATACACTTTTTGAATTACATTGAGAGTAATATTTAATTAATTCATCACTTCGTTAAAGAGATATAGAAATGGCCAATCCAAATCTAACTTTACAGCAGTACGTTATCGCGGGTTCAGATACATCTATGTTAGGTCAACAAAGTGTATAGAATACAGAACTACGTACGAAAACACGCTGCGCTCAGCTAAGCAGTCACGTGTAGACTAGCAGTGGGTCATATGACTCTCTGTCCCTTATCCTCTTATCGACTGTCTTCCTTGCATTCCAAAACAGACGAAGATGGCGGATCCTGAAGAACGCCAGCACCTTTTGGATGAGGACGGGGATATCCCCTCTTCACGTCCCACAAATGAAAGTGGACCCGGCAGGCCGATGTCTGCGCTCAGCGACCCAAGTCGGCTGCTTCATCGCATTGTCGTTCTCGTCTTTATGTGCTTTTTGGGTTTCGGTAAGTGGAGCTCGCTGGTAGTGGTTGTATCAACTTTCTTAGTTTTCGCTACATTGCACTATCAAATACTTGGTTTCGGATATCAAATTTAGTTCAGTCATTATTGTCTACATTATAACTTTGTGTAGGCCTAGATCACAGTACATTTCGATCGTGTTTAGAGGAGCAGAATTCTGGTGTACAGAAGCCAATGACTTATTTCTCCTAATTGACAGCTACTGTACTTTGTTTCAGGAAGTTACTTCTGTTATGATAACCCAGCTGCGCTGCAGACTCAAGTCATACAGGTGAGGAAAAATGACGGCAAGTGTCAGTCAGTTGAAGAAACCTTTCGCAACGTTTAGTTTGGCGGAGTATACCTTGATGTATTGAGACGGACAACACTTATCTCCGTAGTCAATCGTAGCCTAGCTTGTGCGGTATTCAATGCATGCATCGTTTGGGTGGGAAAAAACAGAATTAATTATAGGTTTTGTCATTCCATGGACACATTTGAATTCAGAGTCTAACTGTTTTTGCCATCATGACCCCACATACACTTATGGCATTATGAATATAAGTGAAACCAAACGTTGCCATGTCATTGTTTTAGTTCGTTTAGTTATACGTGTGCAAACAAGGAAAAGGCTAATTGGAACGTATGGCTACGTTTCTCTGTATCCGTGTGCTCAAAGGCATAATGACTATTGAAACTGTAAACCGATTGTGTTAGTGAATGGTGGTGATTCACTCACAGCTCTGCTTATGTTTTTGCTCTCTTAAGTAATTTATATTCTAATGTGTGCTTTCAATGTTCTAACATTGTCTCCTCTGGTCTGTACCAGGACATGAATCTGAACACGTCTATGTTCATGCAACTTTACGCCTGGTACTCATGGCCCAACGTGGTGCTCTGTTTCCTGGGGGGCTTCCTGCTGGACAGGGTTTTTGGCATCAGGTATCACCACATGTTTTTAAAGAAATACTTACTGTATGTATATAGAATGCTTTGATTACTGCCATCCACGGAGAACTGTTTTGAACAAGTGAAAACTTGTATGGTATTTACTTGTGTGTCCGAACAACCAGATTTCATTATACATGCTTGCTTTGATGCTGAAAGCAGACCGCATATGTGTTCAATACATGGATGAGGGAAGTTTTACTCACTAGCCCGTCACATTTATATACAATTATTTGGGATTCTTTAATCCACCACCAACATGATAAGGGGTCACTGAAATGTTACTGTGAGGCACCGCTGTTGAAGCAACTCCAACCAGGGTAAAGCAACTCTGCCCATTCTTCTGCAGCATCAATTCAAAGATCTAACGTATAAGCTGCTTGACAAAAAAGAACCGTACCGTATCCAAAACAGTGATGGTGATAGGTCTTTCATCTCCAACCACACAAGGGGGATAACGTTGTAATGAACATGTTTATTCATTCATATCATTCCCACTTGAAAGTCGTTTCTGTCAATGCCTCTCCTGATAGGCTCGGAACAATCATCTTCGCCCTGTTTGTCTGCATTGGACAGGTATTTACTCTGCTCATAACACACATTCATTCAAGAGCTGTCAAACAATGAAACACAACATACCTGAAAGATGTTGTACAAATGCAATTGCTTAATTTTCCAAAGGTCATATTTGCTGCTGGGGCGTTATTAGATCGCTTCTGGTTAATGGAGGTCGGACGGTTTGTGTTTGGGTAAGAAGCTTTTCATAAACAGGATATTTTGTCACTGACCTAGTTCTTGGGATGGCTCTGTGCCACCTCTGTTCCCTTAATGACGCCTGTTTCCCTGGGTAGGATCGGTGGTGAGTCGCTGGCTGTGGCTCAGAACACTTATGCGGTGAACTGGTTCAAAGGGAAGGAGCTGAACTTGGTGTTTGGGCTTCAGCTCAGCATGGCCAGGCTGGTAAGGACATGCTGAGTGTAACGGCGTACATAACTATGTGAGCACATACTTACTACACGGCTGCTCGGTGTGACTGTTGGACTCTCTCCTCCCACAGGGCAGCACGGTCAACATGAACATCATGGGCTGGGTCTACAACCGGGTGGCTGTCCTCGTAGGCTCCGTAGGACACACCACTCTGGGGGTCTCACTCATGATTGGTGAGTGACTGAATGATTTAGTTTGTGTGTGGAACGCTTTTTCACGTTGACCTGGATGGGGATGGCATTTATTCCCAGGCCTGCAGTATACATTGGGCCTCAGGTTACAGAGCTCTCTGATAGCCAAATCTGAAACTCTAGACCATTTCTATTACAATTGCTCTCTAATCTCAGCTCTGAGGTTGGAGTGAAAGAGAGTAAGATTGGACAGACTCTCCCATTGACAGAGTCGTAGAGAGACTTTCATTTCTCTCATTTGTCTGATGAATTACGGGGTGAAATGACTTGTTTTGTGATGCTCCTTCTGAGTTCTCCTTTCACTTCCTCTCACATGCTGCTATCTCTTAATCATTCCAAAGGACTAAACAAAAAGCCCTGTAATGTGGAAAATGTATGATTTTTCTAGGCCTTTACTGATTGTTTTAGATCAATTAGGCTGATGGATGTTATTTATTGGCGATATTCAGTAATGTCATTAGAAAATGTTGACGCAAATGAATGAAAATGACAGTGAAATTGTAAACATTCCTTAATTTGGTTAAAGACTACTTAAGTTAAGAAATATAGTGCTGAGAAAATACATTATCAACTGTCAAATATATGAAAACTGCAGTAGTTGGTCAGATCGGCTCACTGTAAGTACACCGCAAATCAAAAGGCTTGTTGCCTGAATGATGAATGTTCAAAATGATAATCAGAAAGCTGGCTACTTTGCTCTCTGATATAGTAGCACTACCTTTCTCTAACTAGCCTAAGCCAGAAAGTTAAAACAGCATATTAAAAGAGATGGGTTAGTTATTGTAGCTAATATCTGCTAATAGGTCACATTGCTAGCTAGCTGCCTACTTAGCTTCCATGTAGCTTAGACCAGGCCTGGTCTAAGAGGCTATGGTTACTGTGACAACTCATTCATTTCTCAATACAGTTATGTTAACTTACAGCAGGAGAGTAGAAAATGAGCTTGTTTCAACCATGCTGGCTGCCTGCTAATCATTTTTACTGCAAGTAATCATGTCCTGATGGCTGTTGCTGTCGGCCGCACAGCCGTTTTCAGAGTCAACACTAGATGGTGCTCTCAGATTTGTTCTGTAAAGAGGCTATCGAGGAGCCCAATAGAACAAGGCCAAATGGACTAGAAACGTCCGTATCCGCCTGATATGCTGGCGATCTGATAACCTATCAGTCTCTTCAGCGGTCATTCTGTATTGTCATTTGACCAAAACGGAGTCCTTGTAGATATGTGCTGAGGATTTACAGAAACTGTTTAAGTATTCAATTCTCTGTCCAGTTAGAAGAGGAGTTTAACTGGCATGTTTTTTTAGTTAACACCAAAATCAGATATTTAATTTTATATAATATTTCACCAGGTTAATAGAGTATATTTGGTTGACCTCTGTGCTGTAGAGACTGATAGGTTATCATTTGGGAAAATGTGTGATTTAGTTCTCTTTCTCAAAGTATTTTTAAGCAGTTAGCCATGAGGGGGTGTGCTATGTTAGCAAAAAGACAACAGGGGGTGTATTATATGGCCAGTATACCACAGCTTATAGCTGTTCTTAGGCACGAAACATCGCAGATGGCGGTATGACCTCATCTCTGGGGTTTGATATATCGGTATATACCACGGCTAAGCATTATTTCCAGCCACTCCACGATTCCTGTTTCACTGGGGTCTAAAAAAAAAAAAAAAGTAACACGCATACAGATATACCCAGTTTATCATCTATTACCATGGGGAAGTGCAAAGAACACACATTAAGAAGCATTCTTGACCATAAAAAAAACCCATTGGAAATATAAGGATATTTGGGCATTTATTTAGTGGGGAAATTCCTGGTAAAGGTGCATCTTCCCTCATGCACAGTGAGAAAGATGTTTGCTTCAGTTACCTCTACCAAAAAATATCTTTAGCCAATAACGATAAAAGTGACCTTGTCCTATTTACAGTTATCAAAATGCTGAGGTGGTATAGTCCTACATGAAACACAGACCTTATTGGAAGTGGGTCTAAAAATCCCCTATGGAAGATATTAATGCTGTAATAAAGAACGATTTTTCAAGTTTTGACACAAGGTTTTATGGGGATTTTGACTGATACTGTTTCAGTCAATGGCCGCAGTTGGTGAGTTACGGAACTTGGTTGCTTCTTGGGGTCGCCATATCCACAATTAGACACCTCCGTGCCACTAGGCTTTTATGAGGAATCGGCACATGTAAGTGCCTGGAGTTTGCTAAACGGCGTCGGCACTTTGATTGAACTGGGCTGTCCATACGTGCATACCGAAGGATATTAATGGTCTGCAATGATTCTGGAGGAATGGTCAAAGTCCCTTCTGATGTGTTTGCCCATCTCATAGAACATTCCAGGAAAAGCCTCAGTGTTGTTATCTGTGCAAGGGGAACGCACTGAAAACAAATGGGCCAATAGTTTCACAATTATCTTTGGAATATATATTTATGACTCCCATAATGAGATGTGTACTTTTGGTTTAATTTTCTTGAAACATTAAAGTACATGAAGTAAAATATATTCCACATGTTGAAATATTACAATACAGCTCATTACCTGTTATTTTTCCAGTCTTTTTTCTCGCTGCTTTATCGAGGGTACCATTTGTCCTCTTTCTAACTTTGTTCTTTCTCCTCTGCAGCGGGGGCTACCTGTATATTCTCCATGATCTGTGCTCTGGTGTTGGGCTACCTGGACAAAAGGGCAGAGAGAATCCTCCACAAGGAACACAGAGGAACTGGTGAGCTAACGTAACCATCAGACTGCCTCTGCTTAGTGTCCCAATCAGAGCTCAACAACACAGGATAATGGCACTGAATGACTGCAATGGTCGTCATTACATAACTACTGTGGTTATCATGTTAGCCCTTCTGATAACGTTAGTGTGAGGAGGGAGCTGATGGGGCAGTGTTCTGTCACCATCGGCCTTGATTAATCTTCCAGAAGCCTCCCTTCCTGATTGTGTTGGCGGAAATATGGTTGTCAGAATTTACCATTGAGAAGGGAGATCCTATGTGTCCCCGTTTGGATAAGTGTGTGTGTTTGTGTGTAGGGGAGGTGATCAAGCTGACGGATGTGAAGGACTTCCCTTTCCCACTGTGGCTGATCTTCATAATCTGTGTGGGCTACTACGTGGCCATCTTCCCATTCATTGGACTCGGACAGTAAGTAGCGCACAATCTATTCAAGTAGGGCGCCAGATTGATGGTTTACTAGTATTTAGCCTGGGATGTAATGTTAATCTGTTGGATGTAATCCAAATCATGGAACTCTTTTGAAGCATATTTTAACTGGAGTAGCTATTTCCCAAACAATGTGTGGATTTCACCTCAATCTGACATCACTTTTAAAGTGGCAGCTGAAGAGGACTTCCAGTGTGGTAATTTGTTTCACATGGCACCAGGCCATGCAAATCAAACTCATTATTCCACAGAAAACACCATGCTGCAATGTGTGAATGAGGGCAAGAATTGTCTACATAATGTTATCCATCAGTTGCTCCGTAAGACTGTTACAGGAGGAAATGTTACATATGTGGGAAGACACCAAACTGTAGGTAAAGAGAAAAGAGTGAAATAGATGGGTCGATGGAGAGAGATAGAGCGAGAGAATTCTTAGACTGATATTATCCCAGCACCTCGCCACAGTGATTTTTACACTGTTTTTACAGAAAGGCCCTCTAATTGCTTAGTAGCTGTGATTTTTTTTTTTCTTCCTCCGAGTAATGATGCCTGCTGCGCAAATGCATTTTATTCAAATGGAAAATGTATTTATTTTTAACAATACCATGTCTCCCGCTGTCAGAGCCTGTTCGCTATTTCTTTATTTATTTGGATCCTCATTCGCTCACACCATAGCAACAGTCTTCCTTGGGTCTGACATAACAGAAGACATCACTGGCAAACAAAACTTTACAATTTTAATTCATCAAAAAACCATGTGCTTGTAAATATTACATGTGCTGCAGTGTCAATGTCTAATGTTTGCCTCAAAAGGCAATATTTAATGCATTGATTTAAAATGCTTTAGTGCCATTTTCTTACTGTAGGTTATAATCTCTTGAACAGCTGTTCTGTATCCGGTATTGTATAACATTTTAATCCTCATCTAAGATTTCAATGGACAGCTGATCTGATAGCAGAGCTGCCATTCTTTATGATTCTTTCAAAATTGATACATGCTCCAACAGTGCACTTTGTGAAAGTTGTTCTTAGGGGGTTTTTATTTTAGCATGGAATGATTCACTAATGCACTAAATTTTTGTCTGGAAACCTAGTTTCTGGTCACTGACAAGACTTCTCACTTTGTCTTACCCTTGCAGGGTGTTCTTCATTGAAAAGTTTAATTTCTCACCCGCTGAAGCAAGAGCAATCAACAGGTAACACACAACAATTTGTCCCAGTCTGAAGTACCAGTTGATACCAGTTGTATTCTATTTAGACTAAGCATTGTGCCACTCAGCTTTTATTCAGGAATTCTTGAAATTTGGTTTTGTTTTCAATAACTTCTCTTGGGCTAAAAGCAGCCTCAAATCTCCATCTCCTTCCTTCCTTTAACTTCCTCTCATTTTCTCACCCCTGATGCCTCTGGTCTCCCTCTGCTCTCCCTCTTTCTCACACTTAATGCTTCTACTTTTCCTTCCGTGTCCCTGTTCTGTTCTCTTCCTCCATGTCGCTCTTCCCTTCTGTGTGTGTGTCTCTCTCTGTGTTTCTCTCCTGTTGTCAGTATTGTGTACATCATCTCTGCCCCGGCCTCC
This sequence comes from Esox masquinongy, assembly GCA_016801175.1. Lineage (NCBI taxonomy): Eukaryota > Metazoa > Chordata > Actinopteri > Esociformes > Esocidae > Esox > Esox masquinongy. Next base: position 35,707 of record JACXGI010001185.1, on the reverse strand, counting down.
CCTGTATTGGGCTTCATGGTGGATAAGATAGGGAGGAATGTCATCTGGGTGATATGTGCTGTCTTCGCCACGCTCATGGCCCACATGATGCTCGCTTTCACCTTCTGGAACCCCTGGATCGCCATGGTAATTATTATTCTCTATTATATTACTGTCAGAAGAGAGCATAGTGATTTACAGTGAAACATAACCTGGAGACAGTCGCATGGTATTCCAATTGGTTCTTGTATACAGTCCTTAGGAGTGGGACTGTAGTAGAGAGTGACTAGGTTAGCAGGTATGGTGTAGTGATTGTTTGTAACAGTGTTGATGATGGTACTGTATATCTATCTGTGTCCTCCAGTCCCTGCTGGGTGTTTCTTATTCGCTGCTGGCCTGTGCCTTGTGGCCTATGGTAGCCTTTGTGGTGCCAGAGCATCAACTGGGGACAGCATATGGCTTGTAAGTACATGCTTCTCTCTAACCAGACCTCATGCCTACAGGCTTTTGCATTTTATATTTTCTCCATCCTCATGGGTATGGGTATGATACTGCTCCTGGTGGTGGTGGGGATACCGGTGCTAGTGGTGATGATCCTGGTGGTGGTGGTGATGATCCTGGTGGTGGTGGTGATGATCCTGGTGGTGGTGGTGGTGATCCTGGTGGTGGTGGTGGTGATCCTGGTGTTGGTGGTGGTGATCCTGGTGGGGGTGGTGGTGATCCTGGTGGGGGTGGTGGTGATCCTGGTGGGGGTGGTGATACTATTGATTAAGTCTTTCTTCCCTTCCAGCATGCAATCCATCCAGAACTTGGGCCTAGCTCTGATCGCTATGGCAGCCGGATCTATTCTGGACCAAAGGGGATACCTCTTCCTTGAGGTCTTCTTCAGTGCTTGTGTCTGCAGTGAGTATCAATCCTTTTTGTGTGAGTGTGTGTGTGTGTGTGTGTGCGTGCCCATACTTGCATTGAGCCAACCAGTGTTTGTCTTCCCTAGTTGCGTTGATTGCGGTAGTGATGCTGTACTTTGTGGATTATCTCAGAGGTAAGGCACTATTACAACACCCACACTGGCGTTTGGCCTTGAGGTTTTCTCACCAATCATTGTCCCATAACCCCATTGTGTACCTGTTCTTTTTCCCATACACCCCTCCCTTTTTTCTCTCTCCATTTCTCCTTTCTACCCTTTGTTCAGGAGGTGATCTGAACCTCTCTGCCTCTGCCAGGGCAAAACTACATCATAAGAATTCAGACTCTGAGTAAGTATCCCCAACCATTCCCCTGCTACTCTTGGTTACATCCTCTACACACTCATAAGGAGAACAACAAAGACCTACCTTCAGTCTGTGAATTCATGTCCAAGTTAGGGCTGGGTGATAAAACAATAAGAAAAGTTTTGTCAAAACAAAAGAAGGAATTTAGATTTAGACCAGGTGCAATTACAGTTCGATTTGTTCCATAGGATCTCTCTGTAAAGCTTTTGGAGACAGAAAAAGGTTTAGGTGTAGTTACCTAAATATGAAACACTCTTTGGGTGTGGACTTGAATACGACTGTTACTTCATTTCTGTACTTTTTTATTTAAGTCATATTTACAGTATTATGGAACACAGAAAATTGTTTCAATGGTACGTAGGCTATGCTATGATGCGATGAAGTCCTTTCCCATGCTCCATGTTATTTTCATGAAATTTGATAGTCGCATGGACAGCTCTGGAAAAAATTAAGAGACTACTGCATCTTTTTCTCTCCTTTCCAAAAAAGTTGAAAAGGAAATTTTTGAGTGAGGAACAGAAGCGTTCAATTTGCAGTGGTCTCAATTTTAACCCTTCTGTTCCACACTCAAAACCTTCCTTTTTGACTTTTTTTGGAAAGGAAAGAAAAAGGCGCAGTGGTCTCTTAAATTTTCCAGAGCAGTATTACTAAATGATGTATGTATGATGAAAATGTATGTTGTTTCTGGTCATTTTTTTCATTGTAGTTCTAAAATCAGGACAAATTTTATTTTTCTGTTCAATTTTAAATGCAAAATCCCAGAATGAATCGTTCCATAACTCTGGTGCTCAACTCATTAATAGACTACCGTACAGATTTTCAAATTTCATAAAGACATAACTACTGTAATGCAGTTTTTTCTTGTGAAAGACATGAAGACTTAACCACAGCGGGGCTTCAGCTTTCAATACAGGTGGTAACATAGTCTCTTGCCAGAGGGCAACTTTAAAACCAGTTGCAGTGGACAGGTTCGAATTTCTAGAAAGAAACTTGCAATGGGCAGTAGCCATAAGGTGTAGCTTGATTGGGACTCACAACTTTTAGTGTTTATAATTTTGTATTTGTTTTTCTTCTGTGGTACCTTTTTTAAATCTATTTTACTCAGGTCTGTGATGGAAATTTACTGACAGCATATTTGTTTTGACTTCCATGCCTGCTTTCACAGAAAATTCAAACTTAATATACAGTAACATAAATAGAACAATATTTAAGCTTACTTTCCACGGAGTAGTCAGTCTTTGTTAATATATCATCACCACATCACCGTATCATATTGCCTGGCCCTAATTCCACTGATGCTGTAAAAGCTTACAACTTTTCCTTATTAGAGACATAACTTAACCCTTCACCTTGCTGTTCGAGGGCCGTGAAGAGCTCTGGAACTCTTAGGGTAAGGGCTGAATAGCCATGATTACCCCTGCTCTAGAGTTTATTTTAATGGAAAAATTTAGAGAACTAAAACTTTTGAGAAAAGTATGTTTCATTTTTAAAGAGGTTTGTATTTGGGTGGTTGACATAATAAGTCTGAAAAAAAGTTTTTTTTGTTTTTTTTTACTTCAAATATTAGGCATGAAAATGATTGAGTTGTGTTATACTGACTCTTAGATTTCCAAAAATATATGTGCTATTTAAGATTTTGTATTGGAATCTGAATTTATTCACCAATTTGTTGTATTAGTGCTGACAAATTTCATATGGTGTGACATGAAGGTTATTGTATATGAAATGAAAATGGCGTATTCTTTTCTTAAGAAACTCCCTTTTTCATAATTCTTTATCATTGTTTATATCAAGATTGAATTTTGTGCACATTCTGCATGATTGTTGTTAATGGTTGTCTAATCCCTTAAAGGGATATTTTGTTTTTTAGCACTTTAGACCTACATTGTTTTTGGTCAAAGTTCAATTTCTGAGATTTATTGGGCTTTCTACAGTAGTTGCATGCATATGCCATACCCTGCAGTGGCCGGACACACCAAAATAAATGCTTCAAAACCTCCTAACAATAAACTGCACAACCATCTAATATCTTTAAGGTCTATAAAGACATGTTTCAACTATTTCCATCATAGATGTGTATCACTCCAACTGTGTTTCCCTTGTCTAGGAACTCATTTCTCAATCAGCACAATGTCTGTCTTGCGTTTCCACACCTCTAGGCTAGTACAGTGTTGATGCCACTTTCTAGCGCTACACTCTTCAAAATTAAAGATTGCTATGATCCGGAAGAGGATGCATACTTTCCAGATATGTATTTAAATGAGCAATTTTGTGAATGAGCGAAGCAGCACTGGCGACATACCACAGCTGAAGTAGTGAGTCCGTTTTCTTCAAATCATGTTTGTCGAAAAATAAATCACATTTTCTGAAAGGGCCTACAAAAAAATCCTCTTTAGAATTGTGTGTGGAGACTTTTAGAATTATGAATACGTAAATGGACAGCGCCCAAATAAATCTCAGAAACTTCTCTATATATTTTGGGACATCCAAATTGCTTAAACAAACTGCACTATCAATTTCTGTGTTAACAACGTGCCATGGTAAACTCGAATCTGAGTTTATCGAGTAGCTGTGGCAACTCACAACGTGAACCTGGAAGCGGGGTATGTTTTGACAGATTTAGCTGAGGTTTTAACATAATACCCAGTCAGAATTCACCCAAAATGTTTTTTTTTTCTGGAATATAGTGGACACGACAACACTGAAGGCACAAACCGCTTCGCTTCATTGTAGTTGGAAGAAGAAAGTATTCTTTCAGTCTGTATTTTGAGAATATCATGATGATATAAACAGATGAGTGTTCTGAAATATTTATTTGTCCATCTCTTAACCATTTAACAAACTCAGGCTAACTCTGTCACCTTTCCTGAGTATGGTCCTTGTGAAAATGGTCAGTGTGTGTGGTCTAATATATGTAGTGTCAATTGCTCAGTTTGGTTCCTGTCCCTCTGCCCTTGCCAGCTTGCTCATGGAGATGTGAAGGACGACCAGGATGAAGTTAATATCTAGTTTAAGGGAATAAAGAAGGACGGGATGTATTTTTCTAATTGGCTGTGGGTGTGTGTATATGTGTGGCTGTCAGCTTATTACTGAAGACTAACTCAACGGCCCTGTCTTGTGATGTTTTCCAGGTGAGAAGGCATGTAGTCCTTGGCCTCAGAGCTGGTTGGCTGCACTGACCTGACCAGAGCTATAAATCACCCACCAGGGGGCACCACTGACTCCTCCCATCTACACCCAGCCCTGCATTGTTACTGACCCCTTTTACAAACATACTGACCCATGGCAGCTCAGATGCTGACCCCTCTACTCTGACATCACATAGACTGTGCCTCCTGGTTCAGCTGCCTCTGACTTGTTCTTCCACCTCCCATGTCAGGGCTGGACAATGACTGACTGGTTTTTGTGTGCCCGCTTTGGAATTTCAAAGCTCAGCATATTTCATTTTTGTAATGTCAGTAGAGTGGTGTACAAGGAGGACATTTTACAGACTTTTTAAAGTGTTTTCAGAAGGTGATTAAATGTCTATGGACCAACACAGTGACCTTTACTCCATATATGTGGAGTTATTCACTGATAACTCATGTCTGACAGTGCCTCATTGCTTTGTAAAATCACCCACACTATAGGGGGTAAAATGGTTTGATTTATTAATTTTTTTATATGTAAAAATATGTATAGCAACCAGGGTGTTGGAAGGGACTTTGATGGTCCAATAATGTTATGTTTTATGTATGTTTTTTAATTCTATAAACAATCAGTCTGCTTATAACTTAAGCCTACATTTAAAAATCTGTCATCATGTGAAAATTTGCATCTAAACGCTCTTCTCGCCCTTCTGAATAATAAGAAAAGACATCTTCTAGTTTGACAGCTGCAGGATTTAAATGTGTATTCTTAAATTCTTAATGGGGCTGTTCCTTCATTTGCTGAATTTCTTTCCTGCTAATCCTTTCCTGGCCTCCCCAGATGTTTCAACAATTTTGTTTTGACCTTATACTGGCACTCTTGTTTCAATTAGTCAATGAGTATTTAAATCAGGTGTGCCGGTTTAGAGTTAAACAAAAATGTGAAACCCAGATATTTAGAAAACCCTGCACTAGTTGATTGTAAAACTTTCTGTCACGCCATCCAGTCTAAGGCAGGCTTTGTCACCATAGTAAAGTATTTTAAAGGGGAACATTTTTCATAGCATTCATCCAATTCAGTAATGATTACATTTTGAACTTAGTACGCAACTTTCAATGCAAAGGTTTTACAGTGACCTTCAAGAAGATTGCATGGCTTATAGGGGGGGAGAACCTACTACAAAAAAATTACTCAACACTAGTAAATTTGGTGCAAGCCATCTTTGCAGTACATTGCAGTCTTTGCAGTACATTTCAAAAATGCTTTTTTGATGTTAATTGATCCATCTCAGGAAAATTTGGACTCTTTTATATGTTGAAAAAAACAACAAAATGAACATTCTAATTTTAAAATCACTTTTCATTGCTTTAAATCTTCATCCCTGAATCAATTTACTGCAGGATAACCCAAGCTTTAACTAAGCTACTTGCCATTGCATATTATGCTAAAGGGTACTTATCAATATACCACTAAATTTCTGACAGCTGTTTGTTAGCGTTTTGTCTTTTTTAGCTGCATAGTATGTCTTTGTAAATTGCAGTAACAGTGCTTTCTGGTTTGGAGTTGATCTCTATTTGTGTTCTGTTAGTCTAGCAGACACTAGCTCTTCACTTGAAAGGCTAGTGTTCTATGGGTACTGCTGCATTGTGGTTCTATGTTTTTAGTTGGACATTAATAATGTTTCATAACTGCAATTAAGTTACCTCAAACTAAATGCAGTGCATTAACGTAACTTTAAATTGCATTATAACATTAATTAACAAAAATACTTTTGTTCAATATCACTGTGATTGTTAAATAATTTACACTAACAGGCCAATGTGTTTTTGCAAGATCAGATTTTTTTTGTCAGATCAAATGTAATTTTTTATTCTGTAGTATTGTCTCAGGACAGCAATTAAAAACATTTGTTAAGACATCTAGACTTTACAATTATCTTGTGTGTTTTATTACTTAGAGTATTTTCATGATGGGATTTGTGCCACTTTGCTAACCTTGCCCAGTGGAGAGGAAGTCGGTAGATTGAGGACAAGCTGGCCAAATTCAGGCTGGTGACTTCCTTTGGCGTATGAGCTTAGCGTCACACATACGCGCACACACACAAGTACATGGATTCTAAATGCCTTCTGTTTCTTCCTTCTTCCTCCAGCTCCCACATCACCGCTATACCCTCCTGTTCTCACTGGCACACAGAAGTGTACTGATGCGACCTACTCTGCACTTCACCCTACACACAGTTTTCATCTGTTGGGGAGCTATCTACTTTGGTGCCTTTTGATTTCTGAGTTTCTAAGCAAATCGCTTCATAATAATTGATAGTGATATGACTGTGGTAGAGCTTCTATTGTTATAGGAGCTGCGTGTGTCTTCTTGGTGCATAAACCTGAAGTGTTAACTGTGTCAACAACAGAGGGCACCATTTATCCGAGATACAATGTAAAAGTCAATATTAGTCTGTGATTTGAATGGACTGCAGATGCCGAGGAGAGAATGTTTCCTTCATGTTTCCTTCCTTCAACTGAATACAACATCACCTTTTATGTTAGATTTTGTGTTATCTGAGAAATTACTTTGTAAATTGCAATATATGTGTGTTATTGTCAGTAATATATTAAAGTTGTTTGATTTAGTATTGTTACATGATGTCTGTATATTGTTGTTTGTGTAATGAAAACATTTGGTTACAAAAATAAATTTGTATGCAGTCTATTTTTTTTTTAATGGTGCAAATAAAACACTTGAACACGAGAATCAGACTTCACTGCTGAGGGATAGAGTACAGCCCAGTGAAGGCTTACAACAGAGGTTCCCAACCTAGGGGGTACACTCCCAAAATTGTACGCTTGACCTTTCTATCCTGTAGATCAGGGGTGTCAAAACGGTTCCAACGAGGGCCGAGTGTCTGCAGGTTTTTGTTTTGTCCTATAAATTGGTTCCCAGTTCTGATCTGAACAACCAGGTGAGGGTAGAAACTAATCAATTAGTAACCTAATTAATCAAATACAAGGTGAGAGCGAAAACCCGCAGACACTCGGCCCTCCATGGAACTGTTTTGATACCTCTGCTGTATATAGAAACACTACTGTTCAAAAATTTGGTCTCACTTAGAAAATGAATAGGAAAAATAGTAATTGACAAGGTTAGAAATAATGATTTTTAATTGAAATAATAATTGTGTCCTTCAAACTTTGTCAAAGAATCCTCCATTTGATGTAATTACAGCCTTGCAGAACTTTGGCGTTGTAGTTGTCAATTTGTTGAGTTAATCTGAAAAGATGTCACCGAGTTCTTCCTGAAGCACCTCCTACAAGCTTGATGGGCACTTCTTATGTACCATACTGTCAAGCTGCTCCCACAACAGCTTATCTTTTCTTTCGGTCTGTGTCTCACGAATGTTCTTTGTGATTCGAACACCTCAAACCTAGATTTGTCTGCTTTTAACACTCCTATCTTCATCTGTGTACTTTTGCCCATCTTAATCTTTTCTTTTTATTGGCCCGTCTGAAATGTCTTTTTCTTTGTAACTTCTTTGCATCCTGGAGTCGCCTCTTCACTGTTTACGTTGAGACTGCTGTGTGGCGAGTACTATTCAATGTAGCTGCCCGTTGAGGACCTGTGTCTCTTTCTCCGACTAGACACTAATGTATTTCTCCTCTTGCTCAGCTGTGCACTGGGGCCTCTCACTCCTCTTTCTATTCTGGTTAGAGCCAGTCGGCCCTGTTCTGTGAAGGGAGTAGTACACAGCATTGTATGAGATCTTCAGTTTCTTGGCAATTTCTGCTTTTCTTTCAAAAACAAGGACATTTCTAAGTGACCTCAAACTTTTGAACGGTAATGTATATTTATTATATTTCAAAGGGGGTGTCATGAGTAATTAAATATATTATTTGAATGTTACACTATTCACTCAGTTGCATCATTGCCATGGTCAGTAACATTCTATTGACACAGCACACATGTTGATGACCAAAAAATGAACAGGGGGTTATGACTTTAAACTCGCTAATTACCGTTTAGTCTAAATTACGTTATACAAACTTGGATATACAACTAATTTCTCCTGTAGGCTGCTATTTCGTAGCAAGCAATGATGGCATCCTCATCATTAACTAGCTAGTTGACATTATACTGCATCAGAAATCAATTTGATGACTTCAAAATTATGATAAAAGATTTAGTTACTAATTATTTGCCTTCTTTACAGATGGTCTTGTCTTTTCAAGCATTAGTTATGGATTTTAGACCAAATCTTAATCAGTGGAAAAAAGTTAGGAACGCTTGGCTCTCTATGATGCTGAGTTGGCCAAAGAAATTGCATACTAACAAAACAGCTTTATATACCTCAGGTAGGCCTAAAATTCCAAGTTTAAAAGCAAGTGGTTTTGATGACATGAGGCACATAGATGATGTAGTACACACTTTTTGGGGACCCATTCTGGCTCTACAATGCACCTTTTACAACCAGTGGTCAAAAATCCCAGAATCCATCTTACAGATTTTAAGAATTAAGTGAATCAGTTATTGATTTCTGGCACTACCAGCGATGGGTACTCTATCAGGATGAACTGGGCACACTATTGGATGGACCTGCCTTATGAATAATTGAGACCAGAGATGCTTCTGCGGTACCTGGTCGAATGCAGGAAAAACAGCCGCAGGTTAGCACAGGAGTTTAAGCTCACCAGAGGCTTCCCTATCTAATCCCTATCTGCACACTTGGATGGACCTTCTGCCTGATAAATAATTGAGCCCAGAGCTGCTTCCGGTGCCTGGCTGAACCAAGGAAATACAGCAGTGGGTTGGCACAACAGTTTAAGCTAATCAGGGGCTTCCCTATCTCATAGCAGATGACCGCAACATTGAGGACTCTACAGTTACTGGACATGTAGACCCGTAGGAACAGGTACACTGTCCGAGCAATGTGATAAGGCACGAAACATAGCACCAACATTAAACACACAGCCAGAGTGGTACGCACAGACTTGTTTCGCATATCTTTCCCCAGGTGTGAGTTGTCTTTTCCTGCCCGGCAGAGCACTCTCATCATTGAGCAGTAACAGGTAAGAATGATCATAAAAGGAAGCAGGAATCCAACCACGGTTAAAAACATGATGTAAGGAAAGAAAACGCGGTACCAGACAAAGTCAGCCATTTCGTAACACACAGTCATGTTGTTTATGAATCCAGAGTGGGCAAATAAAAGGATTGGCAATATCTCCAACATCACCAAGACCCAAATCGAACCAGACATCACAACCGCTACTTTTCTGGTCCTGAACCGAAGAGCAGCTATTGGACAGCACACCCCGAGAAACCGATGCATGCTGATACAGGTAAGAAACATCACGCTGCTGTGGAGATTCATGTAGAAGAAGAATCTGACGGCTTTGCAGAGGACCTCTCCGAAGGGCCATACACCACCCATGGCGTCGCTGACGATAAGCAACGGCAAGGCCAGCACGTATAGCAGGTCAGCCGCCGCCAGGTTGGTCAGGTAGACGACTGAGCAGGTCCTAGTCCGGCAGGACACCAAACCAAGCAGCACTCCGTTCAGAGTCAGACCCAGCACAAACACCAGGCTGTAGGTCAGCGGGAGCAGGATCCTCTTATAAGACTGCGCCACTGGACAGAAGGTGAAGTTGTCATACCCAGACATATTTTTGCAGTTGGTCCCAAAAGTCACCTTTTGTTCTTTTTAAGGTAACTCGTCTCTGTCTCTCATGCTTCTCTGTCATGCTTCAGTTCTCTGGTGGAGAGCCTCTGTCAGTTAGGTTCATCCTCTGTGGGTCTACAGCTAAGTATTTGAAAAACTATTTTGTCAAATTGTTTCTTTTTTGCTTATTTTAGGCTTGACTATGAATGATATCCAACATGAGCTCACGAGCCACCCAGTGTCTGAAGACTGCTGCATATCCAGAGATGTACCTGGCTTTAAAATGACTGAATGCTTGTTTGTTTAAGCCTTGTCTCTCTTTACCCAAGCTTCAACCTGTTTGCAATTACAAAGGCACACCTCAAGAATAGATTATTAACAGGGCTACATAAACCTTGCACAGCAGTATGTGGATTACCAGAAAGTATATATGTAGATGTGAACTATTTTGTTTTTCTTCCAGTGACAGCTTTGTAGACAAACATCTTTCTCTGTCACACACACACACTCAAAGTAAAAAAATGTGTATGTTTTAAAAGGTCTTGGTGTGTATTTTTGACTTAACACCATATCAGGGACAAAAACATCTTAAACGCTGGTTAAATCAGACATTTTTCCTGTCCCCATTTTGAAAAATTCATATAGGTTTCTGGATTAGCGATTGTCACATTCACACTGACAACCTCTCAGCAGGGAAAGCTGTGTTGATTATGAGTTTTACGCATGCACAAAAAAATACCCTCTTCTTTCTCTCATTGACTTTTTCTTGCTATTTTTTTTCCTGTTTTCTGATGGACTCAGAGCTGGCCTAGGTGGTCAACAAAACACAACAAGAGCCCAATTAATGATCGGGGGTAAAACAAGCGGCAAGTGGTTGCAAGGTCTACAATTGTCGCAGTGTGCCATGTCCTTAAGGTTTAGAGCAAAACTTTAATTTGGTTAAAGTTAGTGGTAGGATAGGATTAGGATCAGTAAAAATATATTTTTATTGTCAATCAACTTTGGTCTCCCGATTTAGATAGTTTAGTAAACTTGTGTGTGTGACTCAATCGAAACACCTTTTTATGGTAGCATTGGGCAAAAGTTTTTTGCATCTTTTACTCATTGTTTGGCTGTGATTGGCAGTAGTGTGAACAGCCTACTTGTGGTTTACAGTGATTCAGACTTTTCACACAATCTGCGGCAATGGATTCTAATAATATAAATTATAGGTGGGTGATTACATTCTTCCAATGTCATACATGTTCAAGGTGGATTATACACATTTGCCTAAGAAATTCATTTTTTGAGTGTGTTTCTTATTCCCCCTGTGACTCTACTGGGATCAGGACTCAGCCAGCGCATCATCCAGTATTGACAGCAACCCTCTAGCAAATAAGTTTTTTTCGCCTTGATCAAGGGCTAAATTACAGATTTTTCACCTTTAGTAATCTGTTAGTTACTCTTCTTTCAGCTACTCTAATGTGGTAGGCCAAGGCAGTATGGCAAGCTGTGTACACATATATTCATACATCCACCGGACAATTTATGAGGTATACCTACTTGTTAATGCGAGTAATGTGGCTGTAGCTCAATATATAAAGCATGCAAAAATGGTGAAGAGGTTTAGTTGTTGTGCAACCAACCATTAGAATGTGAAAAACACGTTATCTAAGTGACTTTGACAATAGTATGATTGTTGGTGCTAGACTTGGTGGTTCCAGCATCTCTGAAACAGCTCACCAGGCATTTTCACACCACAATTTACAGAGATTGGTGAGATAAGCCAAAAACATCCAGTGTGTAGCAGTTCTCAATAAAAACACATTGTTAATAAGAGGGGACAGGAAACAATGGTCAGACATGTTCAAGCTGACAGAAATAACGAAAATACACAAATAACCAGCCTTTAAAATGATGGTGTGCAGAAGGGCATGTCTGAATCACAACAATCAAATCTTGAGACGGATTGAGGCAAAAGGGTGTTATACAAAATCTATTACTATACTAGATAGGTCTACCTGATAAAACTATCCGCAAGTGTAATATTTTAAATAAATCATATTCCTATATCTCTAATTTCATTTTTGATATTATCAAAATATTGTTTTGGCTTGAACCAGAATCTCAGAGAGGTTCAGTGTGAGTCCAAGGAAGTCATTTGATTGCATTTCTTGTTAATACAATTAAATCACATTTCACATTAAGCAATGACAGTATGTTCTTGAAATTCAAAAATCAGTAACAGGTTTTTTATGACTTCTCAACATTTTTTAATTACAGAAGTAGGGAAATGGTCCTCATGCATTGATAAGCACACCAAAGAATATCAAAGAAGCCATTAACGATAATACAGCACTTCAAAAAGCCTATTTCACCGCTTAGCCTTCGTAAAAAAAAAATAATAATAAAATTAAAAAAAAGAGGCTAGACATACGACACCAACGGATAGATGTCTCAACAATTGTCTTAATGAAGGGTTTTGCATTTGACTAGTAGTCACGCCAAGAGTGACATGTAGGCGCAATTCGGAGTTATTAATTATAGGCAGGCAAGCAATAACAACAGCTGTAGGACAGATGAAGCCTGCTGGAATGAGAACCATGTCCCCCCGATGTTAGAGGCAGATTAAGTGGTCTCCCCACAATAATAAGAACACTCTGGGAACATTCTCCCTTTGTAGTAGGCTACTTATGGCACTATGGCAAGGCGCTGTGAAACTGTTCTGGCGGCTCTTGTTGGCCCAATACCGCGACACTTTATGTTGATTTTTCCTTAAATTTGTAACCGGTCTGTGTATATAGTAAAGCAATACTCGCAAACAGAGTAATTCAACAGGTCCGATACACAATTTACATCTTATTTAGTTGATAAATAACTGCTTTTAAAGAATGATCCCGAACAGAAAGTAGACTATTGCACTGAATACGATAAAATTCAGACACATTCCCATCTAGCCCAGCAGGCAAGTGCACAGGTAGGGCTCAATCGCAGAGCACATTCCCCTTTGCACTAATTTTTCCCGTCTACGTGCGTCACTTACTCCAACGGGCACGCGTCGATAATGTCCGTTCCGGAGAGGACCTTTTTCAATTTCGACACTTGCCCCTCGATAGGTATGTGCACCGCAGAGGCGTCGCTAGGATCACAATATATTCGGGGCTTAGCCCACCGTCCCGCCCCACCCGGGACAGAAAGTACGGGGTTTTGAATGTACATGCGGAACATTTCGATGTACACGCTAGCGGCCTACACGTCTACTTTGTCATAATGCGCGATCGGAATTATAGATGAATCGATCAGGGGCTATTTTTTTTTTAATTATTTTTGTTCCATTTGAGATCCGGGGCTATTCATAAAAGACGCCCAGGGCTAACGACGCCACTGGTGCACCGCACTGCAGGCCGGGGGTTTCAGAGGTTTTGTCTGCAGGACTCAAATTAAACCCCGGTGTCTCATTCCTAATGAAATATTTGCAACAAAATGGAAAACAAATGTTTATGCTACATTGACAGTAAACTGTGCAATTAGGCCTTCTGTACGTTGTGAACGGTGGGTCGCAGTCCGGAATGCTGGTTGTCTGAAAGGCGTGGTAAATGAGGCCGTAAGCCTAGGCTATACCACGGATACGACGTACCAATTTACTGCAGCAATTGCTTTGATAACTGCATTATAACATCATTAAGTTCTCGCAGGTGTTTATGGTATATTGCCTTAGCCTAATACAAATTGATTCTTCCAGAAAATAAAATTAGGTGTATGTTCATCATTTCTAGGCAACTCAGTTGCTACCTGGTTATCTTTATTTATTTTTGTATTTTAACTCAAACAACAAGGCCTAATTCAGAAACTTAGGCGACTTAAGGTTGGGTCTCGATTCATCAGTTAAAAACCATCGGTAAAGCCTACGGGTTAGCATTTTTGTGAAATAGGCCCTACTGTGTCCAGCACATTCATCAACATTAACTATCTGACTTTAAGACTTGTAGGTCCGTTGGCAACCTATGAGGATTTCATCCCCTTAGCGCTTGATATGTATTTTTTTTCCCAGACACGATTTGCAGAGACGGCGAACAAGCACTCGTGATAGGCTATTCGTCGATCACGGATCTAAATGACTCTACCACTCCTGCGACGCACGCGGTAGGGTATAGACTATCTTATACGAGCCAAACATCTCATTGGATTGGCTGGGAGAACATTTCCCAAGTCGGCTCTTTTTCTGACTGGTATCCGGCTGCTTCAGCTGCGCTCAACACTGCTGTCTATCTGAACACGGCAAGTGCCAGCTATGTTGAGGACCGGCAATTATCGGTTAGTCAAGATCTTACTGTTCAGGGATGGACAGGAATCATAATACAGCCTGATGATGTTGCATGCATGTATTTTTGATAGATGACATATTTTGTTTCTATTTAGTTTGAGTGATGGAATCCTGCATGACGCCTCTACCATAACAGGCTTTGTAGGCATTGGCCAGCACCTATACGGAGAAATCTACATCTGCCGCTTTTCACGTGGATTTTCATTAACATAACTTTTGCTTTTATCGTTCCAGGAACATGTATCAAGTGGAAGACGTGAGGATCCGTGGCGGGAGTGTGTGTAGCGCGCGGGAAAGAAAGGGTCTTTCTCTCTGTGTGAACCAGGTAGGCTTAACACCAATAGCCTACTTGAGTAGGCTATACTAGTCTTTTTGCTGTGTTAAATGTTTTTAAGTCATTGGTGTTTACAATAATTCTGTGATATATGTTACTTGTGATAATGGTACGATTTTGAAACGCATATTTTGACTTTGGGTCTTGTTATGCTCAGATTTCAGTTGGTTTTGCCATTGCTTGATGGTTGTGATTGATATTTTAGCGTGGTCTCTGGCACACTAGCGCACAGAAAAGAAGTACTTACATTAAACAAAAAACAGTTCTACAGGAGTCAACAATTATGACGTATTTGAGTCTCGTTCAACAGCTGTCTGCTGTGTAGTAAGTATGTTAAGGTGAAGATGAGCATCTTAGCTCGCTTTACCAGCAAGTTGCACATTCCAACCCGTTGGTTCAGAACTAGAAACTGTTCTTTCAGCACCAAGGACAGCCATGCCCGTTATTGAAAGCATAACTCTCTCTCTGTCTCTCCTTGTTTTCCACACACAATGTCTTTCAATTAAAATAATACAGTAGACCTAATCAATTATTTTTGTTATTCAACTGCCTTTTGTATTTCAAAATCATTGGACAGAGCTGTAACATTCTTAAGAAAAACATGTCCAGCCACCACTTTACTACAAATTAAGCCGATTAAACGCAAGTGCATGCAACCTCTCACTCATTTATTTAAATGCCTTTCAAAATAAAATACACGAGGGGGACCAGAGTTTCCCCGCCGTGGAAGGGAGAGAAGGAACATGCATTTTCATTAGTTTAAAAAACGGATCCATCGGGGTTAACACCAAAGTAATGGTACAGCTGTTTAAATCGGTCTTTTCGGATTTTGACAATCGTAGATATATGTTGTTATTATTCTTTCAGCATTTGTGGTGAATAAACTGCTGTCACCTCAAAAGTGAGTTTCTCTGACAAAGCGGAAGAAACAACTGTCAAACTTTCGTTCACATCATATTATATGTCCATGCGTGCCTGATTGCGTCAATCTGCAACCAATCCACTTGGCCGCGCGCAGCTCGTGAATAATGTTTTTATGCCGATGATGTAGTGCAGCGCATTATCGCGCGCAGGGTATATTAAGTGCACAAGATCCTGAAAGCATGCTCGATCCCCACATAGTCTGGCTCTACAACATTTTATCTACTGATGCTCTCTATGTGGTGATAATGTGCCGTGGTTTTGGTCTCACGCCACTTTGGAATATTATATTAGGTTGTTCGCTATTATACTAGTTCATCCGTTTTCTGGAGCATTGTTCGCTTTAGCTGAACAGCATATAATCACTATTCGATTGAAAATTCGCAATTAGTAATATACAATACACACACTGTGGTGGTACATGTCTGAGCAAATGCAGACTCATGCAGTTACCACAGTATAAATCTACTCAAATATTCTTTATAACGTTTCCAATCGACAAAAGGATATAGACAAACCCAGTGATTTGACAGTGGTACTGTTGTGTAAAGATAAGTTTGAAAAAAAATTTCAGCCTCTTTATTACATATAAAGCATAGACAAGACAGGACCTGCCTAGTGTACTTGTCTTGTAGTTGTGTGAAAGATGTGTGTGAATTGCAAGTTAGATGTTAATTGGCTAGATTGGAGTAGGCTAAATGTATCTGCCTGTGCCTAAAGATGTTATGGACTAGCTAGACATGGACACTCTGGAAACAGCATTCATCTATCCAACCATCCATCCTTCCATTTCCGTGAAGGCACTAGTGGGCTGTTTATGTTGATGTCAATATGTAACAAGATTGGGAGGGGGAATATTCAAAATGTTGACCATATGGTCTTCATTGGTCTTTGAGGACCACAGTGGTTATAGGATTTCAGCGCTAACTCAGTTTTTCAACTGTAACACCTTTGATCAGCTGAATAATGTCTAGTGCTGGGCCAGAACGAAAGCCTTCTCACAGTAGACTCCGTGGAGCACCTCAGGACAAGATGTTTGGAGCACAGCTCTGCTGTACAAAATCCAACTGAACAGATAGAGAGGTCTGCTGTATAGAATCCCACTGAACAGATAGAGAGGTCTTCTGTACAGAATCCCACTGAACAGATAGAGAGGTCTGCTGTACAGAATCCCACTGAACAGATAGAGAGGTCTGCTGTACAGAATCCCACTGAACAGATAGAGAGGTCTGCTGTACAGAATCCCACTGAACAGATAGAGAGGTCTGCTGTACAGAATCCCACTGAACAGATAGAGAGATCTGCTGTACAGAATCCCACTGAACAGATAGAGAGGTCTACTGTACAGAATCCCACTGAACAGAGGGAGAGGTCTGCTGTACAGAATCCCTCTGAACAGAGTGAGTTTAGAGGAGCCATGATAATGAAACCCTTAGTGCAGTTTGTAGTGAGATCTCCTATAAAACCCTTAGTGTGTGAAGGAGGGGGTCATATTTCAGAAGTACATTATCGTCTTTCCATTTCCCCATGGGACTCTGCTGAGTGCCGTCTGCTGAAGTGCTCCAGGATTGAGTCTTAATAACCCGCCAGTGGCCCGCAAACACATACATCTCCCTTTGCCCTGCCCGCTGCACCATCACCTGACTTGGAAAAGTGTTACGCCCTGTTTGTGTGTGTGCCTGTGTGTGTCCTGTGTGTATTGGCTACACTTGGCTGAGCAGGTTGTTGTCTTAAAAACATGTTTGTAACAGCATTTCTCATAAGAAAAGCATGTTACTAAAAGACTAAATGATGCTCTCTTTCCGAGTCATGGAACAATCTCAGTGGAGCATCCAGTCATGCTTGCATGCATCGCACTTGTAGGTATGCAAGCAAGCAAGCATGTGTGCACGGACACACACACACACACACACACACACACACACACACACACACACAGGTTATCATACTCCCCAGCCACAGTCTTTTCCCAGCTCTTCTGGCAGTGCTGTGCTCACATTCAATGCCATTAGCATGTCTTGGAAGACTGCTTTGGGCTAAATGAGGGCAGTCTTTGATCACTGTGAAAGCCAGGCTCTCCGGCACTGTGTGAAACCATGCAAGTCTGCGCCAGACCCTCCTCTGACACTCACCATGTGTTAAACAAAACAGTTCTCTACTAGGTTACGGCACCAGGGGACTGGTCCCAACCTCTTCATTTTGCATCTTGATTGACTGTATTATCATCTTATCACTCTCTTTCCTCTTTTATCACTCTCCCTATCTTCCACCTTGTACCACACCCTCACTCCCCTTTTTTCCTCCTTCCTCCCTTCGCAACCTCTTCCATCTCTGTCCTCCCCTCACAACCCATTTACATACTTCCTGGCTGAAGAACTGTGTGAGTTTGTCAGTGGTTCTGTGTGGTTAAAGGTTATGTTTGTGTACGTGTATTTGGGTGTGTGTTTGTTAGTGTACATTTACATTATATATATATATATATATATATATATATATATATATATATATATATATATATATATATATATATATATTAATGTGTGTATGTATGTTTTCTGGGGAACATATATCTGAAATGGATCCATAAAACCAGGGCTATCTTCAGTCCTTATGAAAATTGGGTCATCTCCCCTTGATGAAATGCTTAGTTATAGAAATTAAATGAATTCTGTTTCTGAATGCATGAGGTCCCCACACTGCTTCTTTGGTCTGTTTCCACTTCCTTCTCAGCTTAGCTATTGATGTGTGTGTGCAACTGTCACTCTGTCAGAAGATCATGGACATCATTAAACATAGAGATAAGTTGTGTACCATCTTATCTCTCTGTCTGTACATCTGACCAATTGTCTCTATGTCATCTGTTGGTCCATCCTCTCCATCACCATTCGGAGATGTTCTTATTGAGCCAGACAGCGGGGCTGGCAATCAGTCATCCAGCCATGCCAGCAGCCAGTGCTGTTGTTTTACCAATCAATGCCCTTTTTACATCAATGCTCTTTTTAGATCAGCAGTGGTCACAAAGTTGCACAGATATCCAGTCAAAAAGCCCCAAAGAGCAAACAACAAAAAGATATTGATGCACAGTGGCTATCATAATCTCACACTAGGAAAAACTCCCTACGAAGAATCCTAGAGAAAAGCTGGACTCTATTATCCTATGGCCATCACATTCTGGGAGGGTATTACCTGTCATCCACCATAGTTATTCCACTCCACTTAAGCCCTGTAGTCATTTGATTGTCTATTAAATGTACATCTCCCTCTTAGTGGAAGTGATTCATTCTAAGAGAACCTTTTCCTACTCAGAATCTAGTCAAGAGTGTTGCATTCTATAATTCAGCTCCAGCGCTACTCATATAAATTGATTTTTGATGTCCGATTATAGTGCATCCCACACTGACACAGCTATTTTCCCTAATTGGACATTTCCCCTTGCAGAATCATGACACATACAAACACTACATTTTTTTTCTATCACTATTGAAACACAGTAAACAGATGGGTATGTTTGTGTGTGTGTGTATCATGTTTGGTTACCCTATATGTGTCTATCCATGAGTAGTGTTCTTTAGTGAGTGTTCTCTTCTCCTGTTCTCTTGTATGTAATAAACATAACATTTCATACCTGTTACGCAACAGTGTTACATAATAAAACTAAACCTGAACCTATGTTGTCATGGGTTCTGTTTGCTCTGTGTTCTGTTACCTCTGTCGTCCGCTCTGTCTTCTTTCCTCTCTGACTTCAGTCCTCTCTGTGTTCTTTTCTCTCAGTTTTTTGTCCTCACTTAGTTCTGTCCTGTGTGTGTTCTGTCCTCTGAGTGTTCTGTTCTCTCTGCGTTCTGTCCTCTGTGTGTTCTGTCCTCTGTGTGTTCTGTCCTCTCTTCATTCTGTCTGCTGTGTGTTCTGTCCTCTCTATGTTCTGTCCTCTCTGTGTTCTGTCCTGTGTGTTCTGTCCTCTCTGTCTTCTGTCCTCTCTGCGTTCTGTCCTCTATGTGTTCTGTCATCTGTGTGTGCTGTCCTCTCTGTGTACTGTCATGTGTGTTCTGTCCTCTCTGTCTTCTGTCCTTTCTGTGTTCTGTCTGCTCAGTATTCTGCTCTGTATTCTGTTTGCTGTGTGTTGTCATTCTGTTTTTGTCTCATCATTTAGCCCCTGTGATGAGTTTCCCTGTGATGTGTGTCTGGACAGTGGACAGCACCAGTCTGAAGGGCATACTCTAGAACATTCTTCACAAACAGCAGGATAATTAGGTTTTATGCATGCATGTGTGTGTAGGTCTGAGCATAGCAAACATATAAAAATCTCTGGTAGAACCGGGCTTCTGAGAAATTATGATTTTAATAACTCATCAATTAAAAGCTGGGGGAAGTGCGGGTGGGTGCTGTATATTCCTTTCAGCTCTGCTCTGTTTCCTTTCTTCCCTTCCTCAATCAGTTTTATTTAACCCTCAAGCTATCAATATGTTTTACATCTGTACATTGGTTATCAACTGGGGTCAGTTTGACCCCAAGTGGAAACCATTAGAAAAAGCAACATTCACAAAAATATCTGCTTATTTCCTATCACAATATCATTAGACATGTATTTAATTTTATCTGAAAAACATTACCAAAACTACTGCCATTTCAGTTAATTTGCTTATTATGTCAAAAATAACAATAAAAGTTTTCTTTTGATGTAATTTGCAGCTGTTTCCAAAGTATTCTGATCGGTGCAATATAGTGTGCATGAGCAGAACTACTACAGTAACAAGGGAACATTATTCAAACACACAGGCGGTGTTCACACAACATTGTGTTGATTCTTTCTTGCCCGACCCACCAGAAGTCGTATCTAAAGTGTGATGAGACATCCTTGTCCGTCCTTAGCCACCAAATCTAAAATGGTGCTGAGACAATTTGCACTGTTAACTGTGGACTCGAAAGCACTGTTTATATTCCACAACCAGAATTAGAAACTTTTCACTGGGACACAGATATTATTGCCAATCAATACAGAGCAATTTTTGACTTACCAAATGAAATGCTCATTGAAGAAATAATAAAACATTGCTCATTGAATTTTTTGAGGGGGGGGGGTGGGGTTGATATCAAAATGTTTGGGAACCCTGCCCTAAGATAACAACATCTCTATGAATATACAACAATACAGCTGTGAAGGCCATTGCCATAACTTGCCAAAACATTTTATACCATTAGCAGACTTTTATTTTAACAAAAAATGTGGTACTTTTTACACAGTCAAAGTAATGTGATAATGTACTACGAAAAAAATACACATTTCAGGTGTATACATTGGGGTTGCATCTGTGCCGAGCAATAACACCACTGCTGTCACTCTTCAGCCTGCTGGTATGTATGACTATGGATTGATTCAAATAAGTCCTATTTATCACATTACAATACACAAAATTTGATGATCCATTTTTGTCTGGGGTCAAAATTACCATTGGATTCAGAACCACTAAACAATGATTTGGACTTTTTAAGAACAGATTCATTGACAAAGTCACAAGACATTTTAATAATGTAATAAATCACACTTGGTCTATGAATTAAAAAACAATATACCTCAAATTGGGGTAAAAATTTACCTAGTTGTTTGCTGTAGGCTTTCAGGAGTGGAATGCAACTTCTTCTGAAACATCCTACTTCGTAATATCATATTACTGTATGTCTCATTGGTTACCCACTCGTGTCCCCATTCTCTTCCTCTCTCCCTTCATGTTCATATCTTTTACATCCTTTGCTGCTGGGCCTGGCTGAAGCTGACAGTCAATCAATGTTGTCAAACAAAAGCCAGACAGACAGCTTGGAGACGTGTGAAAAATGTCACTCCCAAAATAACCATTCTAAATCTGAGTACACTTAAACGCATGCATTTTTTAAACAGTGGTGCCACACAAGGAGAGATTGTGAAGAACAAACACAGGTTGGGGTTTAAATTCCTGTTTACCTAATTAAAGAAATGTATGCAATACAGGGGTTTGAAATTAAATGATTTTGTGATTGTCTTGTTCTGAACAAATCCCCCCCAAAATGTTTTGATGATTCCATTCAGCTGTGTCTGCTCTCTTCTATTTGAACTTCTTCTTTGATGCTAACTGCATTTCGTTGTACTGTACTTGTACTGTTCAATGACAATAAAGTTGAATCTAATCTAATCTGTTCCAAACAGCAGAAAATAACTATTGAATCAATTTGAACCTAAATAAAGTAGCGGTTTAAATATTGGAATATACAGAATGTGATTCTTATATTTAGCTCCTTAAATTTCTCTGATCAGTGTGGATAGAGCAGCTTGCTATGCAATGAGCAAGCTAGCTGGTTGTTTAAACGTTTATTAAAATGGAATATTTTTTTCTGAGAGGTCTGCAATGGGGATTACTTGGAAAATAATTCATTACAAAATGACTAGATAAATTATAGAGGAACTTGGAATGTCCTTTGAATGTCCAAGAGTCAGCTCAAAGCCCGGGACCAGCGTTAATTAACCCTAAGCGAGCTAACAAGCTCATGTGGGCTAAGGCAGTAGAATTAAACGTAATGGAAAAAATGTAATCCATTCTCTAACTAGAAATCTCTCTCCCTATATTCTTGATCATGCTAACTATAGGTTAAACTAGAGGCTGTCAGGCAAGACGCTTGAGGATATTTCTTAATGACAGAGAAAGTGCTTTACCAAGGGGATTTGTTTCTTTCTTTTAAAATGTAAAAGAATGCTAACCAGTTCCCATGATTTTAAAATAACAGTTTTGTTCTGGAATGACAGAGAGCTTTTTTTCCAGGTTCTGTTTCTCTTCCTTGAAAAATGTCATTATCATCCAGTTGTCAGTTCTGTTCCCTGAACCGGCTGATGGTGTGGTGAATGGGAGAGATGAAGTGAGGCAGTGTCATGAATGCACCAGTCTGTCATGTGTATAGTAAGATTTAGGGTAGCTAGTCATTGTAATTGTGATATGTTTCTATTTAATCGTTACACCTTTGCTTGTGGAAAGCAATTTTTTAAATAACCTTTTCTTCACAATACATTATCCTTTCAGGATTTGGAAAAGGACGTGTCTCATAAAAGTCTGTGTCCTGTTGAAGGTTGAACTCCAAAAACCAGTGAATAATGCGAAAATTATTAAATCACTTTTTGTATCAAGTGAGAAAATGTATTGCATGTGTAGATCTCTGTTTTGGTCACATTGCTTGATGGTCCTATATATAGCTGTGGCGGCATCTTATTTATTTGACAAGTTCTTGAAAAGGTTTTGGGAATTGCAGTACATCCTGTCTAACAGCAAACATGGTTAGACACCGCATCATTCTTGGTGAATGAAATATCTTTCTGAATTTTCTGTTCTTTTTTGGAGGACCTTTGCAATTGGACAGTTACTTCTAAACGTTGAACAAATGATACGCATGAAAATGTTAGTGGAAATTGTTGCTAAGGCTTTCCAACATCGAAGGATTAAAGGCGGTGTTTAAGCATTGACATATCACTGTTCAGATGCATATCTCGGTTTTAGGGGGATGACACAGCATCCTCAGGCCCAGTGTCTGGCAGTCACAGATGGGGCTGGCCCCTGGCACCGGGTCCCTGATTGGCTTCTTCTTGATCCAGTGGCACCTCTGGCATCTGCACACCCTGCCTCCTGCCAAAGACCTGCACATTGCTCTCTCTCTCACTCTCTCTCCTTCTCACTCACACACTTTAATGTTCCTGTTATTATTCCCCAAACGGTTTATTAAAGATATTTTGGGGGGGTCTTTCAGCAGTGTGAAATGACAGAGGGGACACTGATTGGTGGGAGACGCAGGTTGAAGGGATGGAGTAGGGAGTTGAACCCCCGTCTCTGATTGGGAGAGGCGTTACGTGTGTTATCTGCACCAAAGAACTCAGTTTTTAGAGTTTTTCTTTTGTTACAGAGAAACTCTCTGTCACAGTTTGCCAAGGCATCGCTTACCGTTGACTTGGGCCAGATGGTGATTGCCACGCGCGTGTGTGTGTGTGTGTGTGTGTGTGTGTGTGAGTGTGTGTGTGTGTTTTGACCCGGCTTGATATCCTGAATGTTCTTAGACACAGACTCAGTCCTTTCCACCATACAATCTTGTTAATTATTGATATATGTTCATTATTATTCCAACATGAAAACAAACAGACAGATTGAGGTGGTGCGTAGTAGTCTTCCAGACACTCTGAGTGGTGGTGTCAACAGAACAGACAGACAAGGTGGTGTAATACCAGGACACAGTTTTGACTGAATCCTACCAGAGCATTTTCATCTTCTCTCTTATCTTCCATTCAAGAAGAAAACCCTCATGCCTGTCTGTCATCCTGTGTAGGAGGAAGGGAGGAAGTACCATCGCTTCTGCAAACAAAGTGGAGGACTAGAAGTGCTTAAGATGGAAAGGTAACAAACGATCTATTCCCAACTACCTATTGTCATAACACCCCACACTTAACACCCTGTATTTTATTAACAGTCTAGGACTAACACTTTGTCCTGTCTTAACACTATAGGCTTAACGTGTGTTGTCTTAATACTGTAGACTTAAAACCCTGTATAGTCTTAACGCTTTAGGATTAATACCCAGTGTGGCTTCAACAGTGTAAGCTTATCACCCTGTAGTGTCTTAACACTCACATGCCCTGAATGTACCCTCTGTCTGTGTCACTTTAGAAATGTTTACCTGCCGAATGAGGAAGAGCATGATAACAGCCCTGGTCACGGGACACAGCAGCGCTACTGGGAGACCAAGGCCATTGTGTGAGTGTCACTTGGGGGTCTACTGTCTTTCATGCACACTTCCAGGAGGGGGCGCTGTGAGGATAGGGAGCAGGGGGTAGGGACACACCAGAAATTCTTCTTCGTACGGACAAATGTTTGTGTTGTGTGTGTACATGAACCTCTGTCATTGTGTATGTCTGTCACCTGTCCATTCCCAGGCGTGCTGTTGTGGTTGTCGTGGTGATGACATTAATCCTGTTCCCATTCTGATATAGCCATTCTGTGTCAGTCTGTCCGTGTGGAGCTGTAAACCTGCATCTAACACCATTTGAGAGTAACATGAACCACACTTTAATAGCTGTTGTTATAGGAGGTCAGTTAACGCCCCAGGCTGCCTGCTCAGGGAGGACCGGGATGGTCGAGCTAGAGAGAGAGGGAGGAGAAAAGGTAACACGTTTAGGAGGGCATTAGACGGAGGCATGGAGGGATGAAGTAAATATATTTAAGGCGGTATGGAGTTAGAGAGAAAAAGATGAAGGGAGTTGGACCGAACAACCGATATAGGGGTGTCAGTGTGAACTTATTGGAGTTGGTATGGATGGAGAGAGGCAGAAAGAGATGGGAGGTAGAGGTGAGGGAGGTGGTCAGAGTAAACCTATTGGTTTTGGAGCAGTGGGTTATGGCTTAATTCAATTTGTTCCATTTGGCTCAGCTGGCTCCCTGCTTCACTGGAGGTGAATGTGTTTCTCCATCGGGTAATTGATCCTCCACATCCCTCTGGACTCTGGTGCTGGGGGTATTGGAAATGGAAAGGGAGAAAGAGAACAGGGACAGCCGGAGTGAGAGAGAAAGGAGAAAGGGATAGAGGGAGGGATATATAGTGGGTGAGAGGAAGGGAGAGGGAGAAATGTAATATGTCATACTATGATGTGGTTACCAACTCTCCCCACTCTCCAGAGGGAATCAGTGGGTAGAGAGATGTGACCCACCCTACCAACAGACACACTGTGTCCTTGCTCTGTCATATCATGGCCGCTATTTCCTTTTCATCCAGTGACTCAAATTTACTTAATTTGATCATTGCTTTAACTTTTTATTGCATTATGCTGTATACCTACAGGTACATTACTTAAGTGTTGAGTAAAATGCTCTTGAGATTTTCTCAGTGGGTTACGTTTATATGACCTTCAGCTGGGCGAAGCACCCAGGATATGATTACACTTATGATTATATCAACCACCCCCAGGAAAAGCAAGCAATCTCTCATTTCGGTTCCAGATTTGACCACCCATTATGTGTGATTTATATTGTTTTTATTTTATTTTACCCAGAATCCAGCGGGCCTGGCGTGCCACCCTGTACCGCAAAGGGAGGTGGCAGGGAGACTGTGAGAACCGTCCATATCATCAGCGGGGGAAGGAGTTCCTGACGGGCCAGCTGACGGCTGTGATGGATGACTTCGGCCAGGTCTGTTTACTTCTCTTCAAAACACTATATTGTGTGAGCTACACCACCTTTAAGTCCTAATGGAGGAAAAAAGAGATTGATGGATGGATCAAAAGGAGGTATATTTAGTTTTGTCAGCAAACTAACTATCAAAGACTTTAGCTATTAATGTCTTGACGACAAAGGCTGGATGGCTGGAGGGAACGAGCGAGGTGTGTGTATGTCTGGGGCTTGGCAGGGGTGACGGTGGCGTAGGATGTGATGAGTGTTGGCAAGATGCCTACATCCTTAATCAGACGTTAATTAGGTGAATTTGCAAAGTTTGTCGATTGATTAATGAAGTGACTCTGCCCTTGTCCTCACCACACCTCACCCCCTCTTTCCCTAACCCCCGGAGAGTGTGGATGGGAATGAAACAGTGCTCACAGGTCACAGAAACAACAGCCAGGTGCTGAGAAGGACATCAGAGGAGATGGTAACTCTGTAGTTAGAACAAAATCAGAAAAATATAGTGCTTTTACAAACATTTTACAAATAATACTGTGTGAACGGAGGGAAAGGCTGTTGTTAAAGTTATTGAGTAAATGTGTTCGCCTGGAAGTCTTTCTGCTCGGGCAGAAACTGTTGATGTCATTTGT
This sequence comes from Esox masquinongy, assembly GCA_016801175.1. Classification (NCBI taxonomy): domain Eukaryota; kingdom Metazoa; phylum Chordata; class Actinopteri; order Esociformes; family Esocidae; genus Esox; species Esox masquinongy. Next base: position 9,319 of record JACXGI010001185.1, on the reverse strand, counting down.
TCTGTTTATTTCTGCTTGGCTGGAGATGGTACACAACAATAATTAGTCTGAAACTGTCTACACACCTACACACATTGTGTCTGTGCGTGCATGCGATCAGTTGTGTGTGTGTGTGTGTGTGTGTGTGTGTCCAGTGAGGCACTCTGAGGCAGCAGATGGTCTGTGTCTCCTGTTGGAGGCCTCCAGTAGTCTGGGAGTTGGTGTGTTGTTGTAGTGTGTTTGTTCTGGATGAGGAGGTTTGTTCTTCATTAGGACTCCAGCAGATGTAATATAACATCCCCTTAGTTCATTAGAAAAACGTAGAACAACTTTAGCTTAATAATTACTTCAGTAACTTTGTCTCTCTGGCTGTGCTCTTACGTTCTCGCCTGTTTTTCGGTTCAGGGGCGTGGGGGGCGGGTTTGTCCCTGTCTTCCTTGTTCTCCCTATTCCCCCTCCTGCTATGCCTCTCTCTCTTTCTCTCCATTGGCTGTTGCGATATCTGCCGTGCACACAGAGCTACAAAATAAAAACCAAGTGTTTGTGCGTCCATGAAGTCTTTAGAGCGTGTGTGTGTGTGTTAATGTGCTGTTTGTTTGTGCTCCGGTGGGGTTAAAGGACCTTGCCAGGGGTGTGGAGTGAAGGAGGCGGGGTCCAGACATACATTATGCTTTGAGCTGTATACTAAATGCCACACATATTAATACAAACAACACGGATACAAACAGAATGACAAAAAGGCTGTAGATACTGTAACTACATACTAGGAAAAACATTAAGCATAACTGATAGATAGCTACTGGACTGTAAGGCATTTCATTCAGATAATGAGCCTGTTTACGTGAACACTGTGCATGGCATCTCAGGACCTGGCTAGTGTAGATGTCAAGGTTTCTTTGTCTGTGGGCCACAGCCATGTATAATACAATATATACTGTATGCCTGGTGTGTCCAGTATACAGTATATACAATATATTTGACTGTGGTGTGTATAGTTTCTACACTGACCCCCCCAGTCCTAATGTATTATTTACAGTCCTGTCCAGGTAAGGTATGTCTATTTGATAGCAAATCAATGAGCTGACTGGGAGATTCTGCTCTGATAGCTAGCCTATGGGCTTCTGCTACTGACAGCTCCCTCTGAGATCACCCTCTCAGAGATACATATCCACACACACACACATACGCACATGAATTTACACGCAGGTAAATTAATTTTTCGAAATGAGTTGACAAGCTCTAGTGGGCTGGATGGATTTCAGCATGCGAAAATGTACACACGCTATACGAGACATTAGCTAGGTTTCCATCTAATTAGTGACCGATGTCCATGCCAGTAGAGTATACAAAAATATGCATATTATCCCACAAGAGTTGTGTTAATATGCATATTTTTCTCTAAACAGACTTTTTTAAAGAGAAAATAACAACGCGTAGTGAGGTGCATATAAACATACTTCTCTGCATGTGCTACATGTTCTGAATAAAAATATATGCTGTGATGTGTTTTCATTGCATTTTTGGTGGCAAATCTGCCAATTCCGGTTTTGGCACCTAAGGTCTAGGAAACAGCCATACTTATAGAATGCAGGTAAGGCAACCCTAGACTTCATGATGAGATTATGGTAAACCCCAGAAATATATTTATTGGTCGAAAGGCTACCATGCATCAATTATCAGGTTACTTCAAGAATTATTGTACCGGAGAATCAAGTTTATCCCTGTTTAATGAGTACTGCTCAAAACCGTCTCACAATCTCACCACTTTTGGAACCACTTCCCTTGAGTGAGAGACTGTGACAGATTTACAGCCTTCATAATGAATATGTCCACAGATAATGACCAGAGCATACTGATGTCTCAGAAGAATATATAATTTCTGTCTCAGAAGAAAATATTATTTCTGGTCTTAGTAGTTCAGTTTATATTGTATGGTGTTTGACAAGACATGGTTGTTGTTCAATACCCAAGGGAACCAGTATGCTGGACAAGAGTGCCAAAGGAATTAAATGTTAATTAAAATGAGTCAATCATGAACATCTTGGTTGATTAAGAGCCTAAATACCAAAGAAATATGTTAAACAAAAGTTAAACAGTAACTCTTTAACCATTCAGGCTAGAACAACCAGACCAATGTTCACATGTTCAGGATATTTAACTTTTATAAATGGCTATTTTGGAACCGTTGAATTTGATTCTGTACATGGCAACTCCTTCAGTTTGCTTTACAACAGACACTGGGAGAGGAATTCACCTCTCAGCAGGACAATAACTAACAACACAAGACTAGAAGCAATGGAGTTGACCACATCTCTACTAATCCTCTAATGCTCTGAAGCAGTATCAACACCATTTGATTTAGAGATCACAATATAATGGAAAAAAACCTAGAAAAAAAACAGATCAGCAACCAGGCAAGTCTAGGTCTGTCGGCGCATGATTAGAAGGGATGAATGTTGTTGTCCCTGGCTGAATTCAATTCGCGCTTATGTGATAGCAAGATAATTTTTTTTCAATGGTGGAAAGCGGAATTCTACATTGGCGGGGACGTCTGCAGCGCCCACTCGGCGAGCGTGGAAAATATAAAAATGTTCTGGAGGAGCATGCACTTCATCCTTCAATGCCTTGCTAAACCGGAACCTACGGTATGGAACACAATTGGCGTATCAGAAATGTAAATTTAACGCATTACATTAGAAACCGATTACTGTAAATGGCTAATAGCAAGGCCTTCTATGCTGGCCTAGAGATCATCAGAATCAGAAAATTATATTTTTATGACTTAATATATATTTTCATTAATGCTATATGTATTTTACAAAGTTTGTCCCCATTAGTAACATAATGTAATTATTACTCTCTCCCTCTGCTTCCAATGCAGCACATATAAATTAGAGCTTTTATTTATTATAAATTAGAGCTTTTTTCACCTGCGCTGTTTCCGGGTGAAAATCTACCCTAAGGCCTTCAGATTTTCAAGCGAATCCCCTCTGCTGTTGAAGCAAATGGGGACAATGTTGTTGATTGTCATATTCTTTAACCAATCTGATTTCTAGTTTTTCCATGTTGGGTGTATCCTTTGACACGTCGAGCCTTCTAGCTGGCCTAGCAGCCTACGACTGCATTTTTCGTGGGGCGTGATAGGAAGGGCTGAAATAAAACTAGTTAGCGTGTAATGTTGCATAATCAAAGATGTATTTACATTTACATTCTGGACTTTTAGATGTAGTGATTTAAATTTTTTGAAGCACAATGGATGAAGGAGGAGAATAAATGGATTTGGTGGTGGATTTACTGGCAAAGCCTTTTTCGAGAAGGACTTTTCAAAAAAATCTGGAAATTGTGAGGAAGGGCTGATCAACCCTGCAGCTGGCAGCCCTGTCTTATGCAAGGATAGAATATCTTCGGCACTTTCAATCGAGCAACTACGAACGGTACACCTGGATTAGTGTCAAAGGAACATTGCAAATTGTATGGCTGGGAATGCCTGTTATTGCCAACTGACCGATATGGTGTTTGGTTTCGAAGCCACGCTGGGTTTGCAAACCTGAATTGCCTAACCAAGGCAGCAACCAGACACCAAAGTACAGCAAGACACTTGTCAGTTTGTTCATGTTTCTTTGGTAATGACATTAACACACGGAAGACAGTAGATTCCCGTTGAAGGGTCTTTATTCTGGCGAACAATTCATCGAAATTCCACGGTTCTCGAAACTAGTTCCCTACATTAGCTGACAGCCAAACCAACAACAGGTATAACAGGATCGCTACACTACATTCAACATGTTAAACTGGAAAGAGACTATTGTAGATGGCTAGCTAACAGCCATACAGTACCTATAATGAAAACAATGACTCCAATCACTCCATGGCTGGTTTGTTTTTTTAGAAAACAATGACAGCTGAAAGCTACAATAATGTAGCTACAAAAGCTTGTAGCCAGTGAATTTTAGTCTATCCTGAGCAAATCCTAATCCCTAATTTGTTTTATCCATGCTGAGCATCGAACCTGCGTCTCTAACCACTATGTACGTACGGACGGTTGGTTGCTTGCTCGCTCACCAGTGGTGCAGGACCTGCCTGGAAGACTGCCTCAAAAATGTCCATGGATCCCCGTCCAACAGACGATGACATCCAGCCCACACACTTTTGGGCCAATAGTGGGACAGTCAGTAATTTGCCCTCCGAGTGCAGCCTGTCCAGTGTGTGCTGGATCATGTCCCCTGGGGAAATGCGTATGAATCTTAGTGTCCACCAGATAGGTTAAAGGTGTTCCGACACACGTTATTCAATTTCAATGAAGCAGTCAAGGTGTCGAAGGAATCCAGCGCATTTGGTGTACTACGTACTTTCAATATTATCAACTCGTGTGTTACTTTAGCTTGCCCTTTGTTAAATACCATAGTGGATAGAGAAGCAGACTTGTAAACTATAGGTCCTGTGTTTGTATCTCCTCGCAGGCGAAGCGAAGTACGCATTATGAATTACTCCGTATAGATGAAAACACTGGCTAAAACCGGTAGTATCTACATTATCGTAAGCCTGAAATAAAACAGTTTACGGTTATATTGCGACTGTTCCTGGTGGATTTTCGAAGTACGCATCCGTGCATGCGTTTTGGGTCAGGATAGACAAACACATTTACTGGCTTAACATATAGTAGTTACGTTATAGTAAGCCTTAACTGAAACTATATACAGTTATATTGCGACTGTTTCTGGCATGGAAAAGTTCATCTTCAGTCTCGCTAGCAATTGCTCAATTCTTATGATTATTCCTAGGAAGTTAGTAGATACTAGTAAGCCTATTACTGGCTAATAAGCTGTTAAAACAGCCAGTGGCAGAAGAAATACAGTTCATAGACGCTATGGTGGAGGTAAACTTAATAAGAAACGTTAGTCAGTTTAACACAATCCTCAATGGAGTCTAGCGACTGCTGAAACGTGTAATGCCGTGGCGTAGTGGTTAAAGACAGTGTCTCTCATGTGGAAGACCTAAGTTTGAATCTATTGAGAGCAACAACATTTATTAATTATTTCTGGTAGATTCCACGATTCTCTCATCTTTTCACTTGATGAAAAAGTTAGTTATCGTCACCTTTATTGATAGTTATTGTATAAATGTCATTCACAAATGAAAGAAAAAAGTATGTTGTTTTGCCATGAAAGAAAATAATACGTTCTTATGCCATGAAATGAAATAGCTTTGGCAGACTCGCTAGCAATTGCTCAATTCTTATGACTATTCCAGTAAGTTAGTAGATACCGGTAAAGCTTATTACTGGCTAATACGCTGTGAAAACGGCCAGTGGCAAACGCCATACATAGACGCTATATGTGGTGGAGGTAAACTTAGTAAGAAACGTTAGTCAGTTTAACTGTATCAATGTCATTCACGAATGGCCAATTAACTATTAAAACGGCCAGTGGCAAAAGAGGATTTGTCCAGAGGCTATACTGACACCCAGCAAATGCACAGCTCTGTGGTGTAGTGGTTAACGACATAGTCTTTCATGTGGGTTACCCGGGTTCGAATCTGGAGATGGCAGCGCTGTCTGTTGTGGGCTGGCTGAATTAGGCTTGCCTGGTTTCTTGTTCCTATAGCATTCTGCATACTTTGCAAGAAAAGGGCAGGGAGTTCAGAGAAAGCAAAAATGCTCTTCTGAATGAAGCCACACTTACATATGATGTAAGCAGGCACCATCTTTTCAGAATTGTGTGTTTAAGTGAAAGAGTGAATGAGTGCTTGAAAACGTGCGTGTGCTTATTGTTTTTGCTGGAGTAAGCCTTCCTGGAGTATGTGTGGAAGGTCACTCTCTAATCTTTCAGACCCGATGTCCAAAAGAGTTCGACACAATGGTTTCTTCGGTCCTGCTTTTGTCCTGTGCTTCTCAACACACACACACACGCATGAACACACCCCACCCCTCCTTTGCAGACAGACACAAACATATGGCTTGTTTTTTGGTGTAATTTAAAGGCCCATTATAAGTAAATGTGTACGTACACCTTGTCTAGGGTAGACATCCATCCAGGTTAACTCATTTACTAGACTGTCAAACTAGGATCCCCTTTGACTTACTGGACTGTTTCTCACATTTGTATCCTTGAAATGTGAAGGTGACCATAAAGTAGAGATGCACAAACAGACATTTGTGAACACACACTCATGCACACCTTCACAAATACACCCACACACAAACACACACACACTCTCAAGGTCTATGAAGTGATGCTCCAAATTAGCCATTGATTTTGTGAGAAACTGTTGAGGGTATTTGGGCGATTTATAATGGGCATATGGTAGCCAGCACAGAGGGAGGAAAGGGGTCATTTCTCAGGGATAGAAGGAGATACAGATGGATGGGGGAGGTCAGAGAACTGGGAGATTGAAGATATCAGTGGGATTATTAGTTCAGTAAGTCTGTGTTTGAGCCTTCTGATGTAGCGGTGAGAGATTTGTCTGTGTGTCTGTGTGTCTATTTTGGTTCTGTTCCAAGACTGACCTGTCCCACCCATTCCAGAGATTTATGTAAAATATTTCAAAATATTCCAGGTGAGGGAGAAGGAGGTGTGTAATTTGCCGCTTAAGATCGTTACTCTTTAGTATTGTACAGTGTCCTCCGCAATGATTGGCCCGCTTTGTGAGGATAAGGAAAAATGCCTATGAAAATGTTTTATTGTTGTTTACTTGCTTGATCATACACTGAGAATATAAGAGAACCTTAACATTTCATTGAGGTAAAATTGTTTGACGACAAAGATAAGCGATTAACCAAGAAATGTCACAGTTATTGACACTACTACAAATTGAATACAAGTATCTTCTCTTTGATATATCTTTTTGAAGCTCATCTTATTATTAGTTATAAGGAACACTGAAGCGGTCATCCATGGCTTCCTTTTTGACACACATACCAAACTCCCTCAGTAATTTATCAACAAGCAGAAAGATGAAGAACACCCAAATGAAATGAGACAAAACGTTGTTGATCTTCATAAATTAGGACATGGATATGAAAATTGATGCATGCCTGAAAATACCCATCTCCACTATTAGGGCAATAATTAAGGAATTTAAATCAATTGAATCTGTGATGAACCTGCCTATAAGAGAACTAATGTGTATTTTTTACCCACACCGTGAGGAGGATGGATCTAGAGAAATTTCAGAAGTTAGATAAATCTTAGGGTTATCAAGACTAACAAAACCACCTCCAGGCCATATACACACTTGCCTTATTGCTGAAACATTATACTTATGTTTTTGTAATTTAAGAAGCAATACATATTTCTGTTCCTATTACCACTCACACACGCACGCACGCACACATGCACACACACACACACACACACACACACATACGCACATGCTTTTCTATAATTATGGGGACCTATTTAATCCAAAACAGAACTCAAATTCTAACACCATGCCCAAATGAATGTTTTTCCTGAACCCTTAATCCGGAAATGTTTCCTAGTGGGACCTGACAAAAACCTTGTAGGTTTTACTGATTTTACTGATTGTGGGGACTTTAGGTCCCCACAGATACACATGATGTGTATTATACACACACTACTACAGAGAGGTGGAAAAAATGACATCTTCCCAAAGGACAGAAAAACAAGAAGACCCTTCCCTTCAATCTTGTACATTTTAATCAGTAGGACATGTTTATCTCTATTTAATCCAAAACAGCCCCTTCCTCCGCAATGAGATAACCTTTCACCATTCACCTGTCTTATCACTTCAATGTAGCACATCCTCTAAAAAGCATTTACACACAATAGGAAAAGATCAATACTTTGAGCCCTGATCTGTAAAACCTTCAGGGCTGTAAATGGCTCAGTCCCCTACTGAAGCCCTTCCAGTGGCACTGCATGTTGAGACAAATTTGCATATATATCCATTCCAGTGACAGTGCATGCTGATACATTAGCCTACTATAACCATTCCAGTGCCACTGCATGCTAATACATTAGCCTACTATAACCATTCCAGGGGCACTGCATGATGATACATTAGCCTACTATAACCATTCCAGTGCCACTGCATGCTAATACATTAGCCTACTATAACCATTCCAGTGGCACTGCATGCTGATAAATTAGCCTACTATAACCATTCCAGTGCCACTGCATGCTAATACATTAGCCTACTATAACCATTCCAGGGGCACTGCATGATGATACATTAGCCAACTATAACCATTCCAGTGCCACTGCATGCTAATACATTAGCCTACTATAACCATTCCAGTGGCACTGCATGCTGATACATTAGCCTGCTATAACCATTCCATAACCCTATTAGCCTACTATAACCCTATTAGCTCTCTGCAATACAATACTATACTAAACAAATAGTGTTTTATCAGTCTGTACCTTCCTAATATTCCTTGGTACTGTCCTATAGAAATGTAAGTAGACAATATGCTGTCATTCATCTCTTTAACCCCCTCTCCGCTCCCTTTTTTCTCTTTCTAAACTCTTACAATAATCCCTCTATTCAGCCATTTAGCTTTAATTAGGCCTATCTATAGAACATTCTAGTCTCTATCGACCATTAGTGTGCCAGGAGGTGGGAGGGGATGAGCCAATCAATGCCTGTTAAACTGGGGGACAGAGAAGTAAAGGAGCAGGACAGAATGTCATATCGTGTCTTTGGTAATGGAAGCTAATTAGACTATGTTGTACTGAAGGACATGTCTGTGTGTACCAATTTCAAGTAATTTAGATGCATTATCATTGCTGGTGAGGTCTGACAAACACACATACACAACATGCACCTACACGTACACTTTGAGATGCTAATGAGGCTAACGATTTTGCATACTAATTAATATTGAAGTTGCTGGTCTTGGTCTCTGTCCCTCCCAGGGTAGGTCGTCATTGATTCCGTTGTAATTTCTTGTGGACAGCCTATGTAAACATATATGGTACTGTAGATTGGTCCTGTTGAAATGGGATATGTGAAATCAACAGAAGGATTTTTACTAGTTATGTAGAGAAATTACAATTTTGAAGAAATTACATTTCCAAAAAAGTTGGGACGCTGCGTAAACTGCAAATAAAAACAGAATGCAATGATGTGCAAATCATTTATCCCTATATTTAATTGAAAATAGTACAAAGACAACATATTGTCACGGGCACGGGTGAGGATCCAATCGCGGACTGGGAGCGAGTGGGAAAAGGGCAGGTAGAGTGGACGGGGACGGGAGGTAAGGCGTTTAACGTAACGGCGGCGAAGGGGCAGACGAGCGATAGGCAGAGTGGTCAGGGACGGGCAGAGAGTCGGTACACGGGCTGGCGGCAGTAGTACAGTCAGGGAGCAGGCA